>JAAGKR010003484.1:0-30922 GCA_011419295.1 Clarias macrocephalus
TTTTTTCTGCCATGTATCGCTTGAAGAGAAACAATGTCTCAATTTCCACAATCAGGGGGGGATTGAAACAAGTGTGTGTGTGTGGGGGGGGGGGGGGGTTTACTGTATGAGCCTACGAAGCTGGTGATTTGTTCGGGCAGTGATATGGAAGGATGAACATTGGATTGGCTTGTCATGAAGCGGGAAGAGGTTTTATATACACTTTTCCAGTGCATGATCAGCGAAATGTCAGTCAGCTGCCATGACTGGGCTTTGTTCCCGGGGATGATGTATAGGGTTGAGGGCAGAAATAACTAATCTGGGACAGTATGTGCTAATACAGAATGAAATTTTAAGCCGTCACATCAATTCAGAGTGATGAGTAAGAAATGATGGGTTGAAATGGGGAGTTAAGAGAGCACAGCGGCTGTTAAACTAGCTTTTGAAATGCCCTAATCATAAAGTAAAGAAGCCATAAATTTCTCCTACTTAATCATCTACCAGCATTTAGCAAGTACAGTAAGTAGCAATAAGCAGGAACACAAGCACATCTTCTCCTTTAGGGCAGTATAAAATCTGTGTCAAGATAAACAAGAGTAATAACTAAATTAATAACAACTACAATAATCATAATAATAATACATTTAATACGCCTTGACTACAGAACCTTTCTGATAAAAAGGTGAAGCAGAAGCAGTTTGTCATTTTTAAATCCCTCTGCTGCTGATGAGGTGAACAGCATCTCCAACATTAAAAACACGACAACTCTCGTCTCTTAGGTCTCCCAAAAGCAATCATAGGTCTGAAACAAGTAGACAAGACTCAGACTCAAAACTACAAATCTCAGATCTCATTGATTATTACAGGTCCAGAGGCTCCTTATTAAATATTATTAACTGCACCCTCTGGTGTAAAGTGAAAATGCAAGGTAAGATACCTGGGATGCTTTGTCTTCTGATGGCCAGTGCTCCATCCGGAGGTCTGGAGGGGTTGGAGTGCTTGGTGTAAGGCCCTTCATCTACAAAACACAGGCAGGAAAACAAGTGACTTCCATGGCTAGTGTGAAGAAAACTTGTTCACACACAAAGAAACAGAAGGAAACCTCAAGACGTCTGAATTTTAAGTCTCTACAAGGCATGTAAGTCAGAGGTACAGTAAGTCCCCGAACATTCGAGTTACAAATTTCCCCAGATACGAACAGACAACGATTCACATCTAACATGTAATCTAACGCGTATTGTGCAAAAATAGACACTGCAGTGCACCAGATACCAATATTTACAGTTATATACGGTACAATATTTTCATTGTGTAACTAAATGTGTAAAATCTCTAACGTCTGGTATATTGTATGTGTGAGACGGCCTCACCGGTTTAAAATGAATCAGTCCAGGAGCACGATGATAGAAAACGGCTGTTGTGATGGAATATAATCCTAATCCTAATGTCGGAAAATCCTCTGTTTACAGTCCAAGAAAGTGGAAAACTGACAGCCCACGCAAACTTAATTTGCAGTCCAAGTAAAATCAACATCCGTGTACGTGTGAGTGCATGTGCTCGAAGTCGTTCTACACAATCCCCCCAATTCCCCATCCCAGGTTAAAGTTTCCAGTCTCAGTAAAGTCACCGTCAGTGCCCACGCGCGCGCGCGCGTGCGTGCGTGCGTGTGTGTGTGTGTGTAAACAGAGACAACATTTCAATGTGAGATTTATTTCCTTAGGCGCGGTTATGGTTTTTAGCCACATGATGCATGACGCAGTGTTGGGAAACAGAACAAATTTACTCGAGTAGATTGGTATGCTTTATATTGTATATTTGTATCAAAGGTGTATAAGACTCACTTTGACCCTGACTTATGAACAAATCAGACTTACAAACGTGCTTTTCTAACAGAACTCGTTTGGAAGTAGGGGACAACGTGTATTCAGATATGCGAGATGCGCACACACAGAGTCGCCTGCAAAAGTTGTGGAATGTCAAGTCCAATCATTTTGTTCTTGCTGTACAATAAATATATTTGGTTCAAGACATATGATAAAAAGATCTTGGCTTTCTTTTCCTGATGTTAACAACTAAATGCATTACATAAACCAGCATAAAGACCAGAGAGAGTGACCATAGCCACGGTCATTAATTCCAATATTTTTGGTCAAACTGGTTTAGCATGTCATGACGGTTCACATGTGACTTTTAGAATTACAAGTCTAATGTGGATGCGTCTGTTCTCTGAAACGGCACGTGTGTGCATATCGATACGTCTTTGCTAACGCCATCTGGGTTAAAACACGTCACGGGTTTGGGCGCCCAGCCATTCATTTCAAACAATGGATGTTATTTTAGCAAAAAATCTGCTTGGGAATTTGCTCTGGTGGATGCCGAGCAGTTAGTCAGCTGTATTTGTTCAGGTCCAGAAGAAGGAAGAAAGACAGATGCTTCGCCTTAGCTGTTTTAGCAGCTGTTACTAGCGCTGCTATGAAATCCCCGCAGTGCCGGTGCTGACTGATGACTTCAGCCACTACACATGTGCAGAGGCAAAAAGTCGCATGAATTCCGATCTGCCCGTTCGCATCCAAGTCACATACCCACATGTATCCAATCATACAAAAGTGACTCGGATCTGATCTGAAAACCATCGGATTCGTGTCCTCAGACAACCCCAAGTGAATCAGACCTGTGTCGCATTAGGGTAAAAATTCAGAATCTAGGATGACAGACACAACACCAGCACTTCCACAGGGTAGGGGTGCAGTTATTCACCTTTTAAAGACGATATCGAGGGCACAACTATTAAGGCCACATCACTATAGGCAAACCACTCATCAGCAATAAAAATCTGAAAAACTCATTTAATTTGCAAAGAAACACAGAGATTCCTGGAAGGCAAAAATCCTAGAAGCAAGATGAGCCTCAAAGTGACAGAAAGGCCAAGGTGTGGAGAAAGAAAGGATCTGCTTACATAAGCGTATCGGTCAAGCACAGTGGAGGTGTACTGTCATGGCTTGGGCTTGCACGGAACAAGCTCACTAACATTATTGATGATGTAACTCGTGACGGTACAGTAGCAGCAGACTATGTTCCAGAATTCTCCATAAAAATTCGGTCTGCCAATTTAAAGAAATATGTATCCACTGTAATTTGGGGAAACTTTCTAATGCAGCAAGACAATGAACCACAACATAGTTTGTACTGTTATGTTTTATTATTTTAATTAATTAATTAATTAAATTATTTTAAAACAGATGTAAATATAACTATCAGGAAACGAATGCTGAAATTTGAATCCATCATCGCGTATTCATCTTCTGACCCGGTGCGCTGGCTGTGCCGTTCCGATACTTCCGAAGGCAGCTGTATTTTTAAGTATGCATCTCAAAAGTTGTAAATACATGCCCAGACAATATACAATGCTTAAGATATTCATGAGGAGCACAGACGGAGAGAAAATCTCATGCACGCACACACACATCCCTCCGTGCTGATAAATTTTAAGAGCCCATTGGCAGCAGGAAGTATTTAAATTATAATCGCTGTCCTGTTGACATTCGGCTCTCATCAGCAGACACTGCAGCAGTGGCTGGTTGTTAAAGTACTCCAACTCTTGCACCTGTAATATCTGGGTTCTGCAGCATTATGGATGCCAGGATGAACAAATTCAGATCAAGTTTTAGATCATTTAAAACTGTTTTTTTTCCCCCTATTTATGCAAAGAATAGATTTATTAGTTTAGTTCATTTCGTTCTTTTGATCAGAAAAAGTGTAAAATGTTACATTTTCAATAAACAGACCTCCAACACGTCTACATACGCACATTTTGGCTCTAGTTCCAGTCATGAAAATATTACAACGCAGCTAAGGACATATTATGATAAACAGAACGAGCAGCTCACCTCTTATATCTTCTGGTCCGAGTCGTTCGTTCTCTAGAATCTGTTGCACTGCAGAGCGTCTATGGGAGTCACGTGACAAAAGAACGAACGACTCGGACTAGAAGACTCATTGAGAAGAACCGCTCAATTCTGTTTCTTCTGTACTGCGCTGCATAGCGTCTATAGAGTCACGTGACCAAAGAACGAACGATTCGGACTCAAAAGTAACGACTCATTTCTGTTTCCTGTATATAACCTACAAAGGTTTTGCGTTGCTTTGCGCAGTAGAAAATGAAGGAATCACTCTCCGAGACTACTCGTTCTTCTGAGTCACATTAAAGATTCGTTCAAACAGAATGAATCATTCATGAACGACCCACGTCATGGTTCACATCATAAAGGTTCCAAAGTGGTTCCAGGGCTTTGTTGCATCCATGAAGAGAGAAATGGCATAATCTCCTGCCAGTCAAAAAGACGTTAGCCAGTTGTGGTCATCTCTTAGCTCATGTATGCAGAAGAAGGTAAATAGCACTTTTCTGTGGTTATTGTGTTTTTAGAGGAGAGGTGGCTCATGGGAGAAGAAAATATATCACAAGATCACAAACTAGAATCACAACCAGAAAAAAAAAAAAAAAAAAAAAAAACTCTTCTTTTCTTGCCTTCTACACCTTGCTGCGTTCGTTCTGCTGGCTTCCTGTGGGTGCCCACATCAGATTTAATAAACCGATGCTTGCCTTCAAAGCCAAACGCAAACCACCATTCATCACACCCTGCTCTGCCCCACATACCCTACTAGCACTGCGCAACTCCAGCCACCATCAAGGTGCAATAACGACATGCATCTTCCCAGATAGTGGAAGAACTTCATCTGTCTGTCTGAAGAGCTGAGTCACTGTTTGTCTTCAAACACAGACGAAAGACCTACTTCTTCCCCAGGCACTAACCAAAAACAAACAAAAGACTCGGCTCGCACTCTTTGTTGTCGGTGCTGCACTCCTCTCTAATACGATTCCTTAACTTAAAAGGTATCCTTTTAAACAGACTTATAAGCATCAGGCTACACAATTGTGGACACTATAGACCACTTCTGGGAGAACATCTGTCTAATGCTGTTAACGTAAACGTACAGCACTTAGTCTAAGGTCCATAATCTTCTCCGCAGGTCCGGGCTTCTGATTATCCTGTGGTCTACCATCCTCGTGCACCAGATATTACAATACGACCCACCTGTCTCCTTCAATTATGTTTAAGAGTTATTCCACCATAACCTTTACTACTACCTGTTGCGTATATCCCACATAAACCAGCACTTTTATACTATCTAAAACAAATAACTCATATTATATCACATCAGGCAGAAAAAAGATTAGCGCCATCATTTCTCCTGGTTACTACCATACTGGGCTCGCGCGCTGGTCTGTAAAGCTGCTTTGAGACAATCAGTGTTGTATAAACTGCAATAAAAAATTATATTCCTCTTTTTTTTTTTTTTTATAATGTGCTAACCCGCAGCTTGGAACTGAGTGATGTTGGGAAGTTTCCCCATGTGATGATACACAATAAAGCTGATATGTACGGCACAGGATCGCGTATAAAAGTTAAAGCCACTTTGGACCGGTGCTTCTATATAGGACAAAATCTATACTTTGATGACCTTGAAAGTAGTCTCTGAAGAAACCCGCATAGACACACATTCATGAAAAATGCATCTGGATGTCAGTCCGGTGCGGATCTCAACACTGGCTGCACTGTCCGGACTCCATGACCTCTCCTTTGTGTAGGTGAGGTTTGTGACCGAATCAGGCGTAAACAGAGTGCCATGACGACAGCTTTTCTTCTTTTGTTTCTGTCGTTAAAAAGAAGGAAAAATACCTACAGTAGATTGTGCACAGTGGGGCCGGTTGGCTTACGTTGTTGCTGACAAACAATGTTTTCGAAGGTCAGGATAATGACGCACAACAGCATCAAGCCTGAAGCCTGGGAAAAGCTTCTTGTTTTAACAGCAGCTTTGTGCATGGGTAGGAGGTGGTTGTGTAGGAGGTTTGCAACAGAGGTACAGTAAGGGTTGATGGTTCTTTCAGAAACAGTTCATGTGCCTCTACTTCACAGCGTACAAATAACACGGCAACACATTCCCTCTTACGAAAGTGCTTGCATTAGGACGGTTAGAATAGGGAACAAAAAGAAAGCCTAATTTTAATGGATACCTACAGTACAGTACCAAGAGCACCGCTTTGTGATGCTAACGCTGCTGGATCTGATGTGCTCTACCGACTGAATGAAATCTCTGGCACTGACCTTCACACAATTATGTAAGAATAAGCAAGTCAGAACCATTAGTCACTATATATTAATGACATGGCCATTGAGGGAGCAGAAAAGTCTGCACTATATTGCTAACAGCCATCATCAATGTCCCAATGCATGGACTATATTACAAGCAAGAGGCAACTTCTCCGGGTTCTGAAAAATGAGTCAGGTGTAAAAGTGGCAGTCCCTTGAATGACCGTGAGGAGCTGGCTCCAAAAGCGAGTCAATCTCCCATTGAGCCCCATACTAAAATGCCCAAATTGACCTCGAACACAAACTTGTTTGCCAAAAAAATGGTTTTGGTCTCCATAGATAAATTCCCAATTCATGACAACTGTTGTCGTTGTTGTTGTTGGTCTTTCAGCTGCTCCCAGCAAGGTGTCGCCACAGCGGACCATCCGATCCGCATACAGCTTGGCTCACGATTTACGCACTGCATCCAGCGGCTGGTGTCGGGTGTTGGCTAGAAATCAAAGCAGGGACTGCATGCAAGACACCTCCCATTGACGCCCTCCCATTCATGACGGAGGTGAATTTTTATGTAACGCATCAGTTAAAATGATCCGCTTGTTTCCGCTCATTTGCTCATTTATGGATCAACCATAATACAACTGTTCTTCAGAAAACCTATGGGTGTCGTCACAGAGGGTTTATCCGGTTCCTTTTATACAGTCTGTGATTACAATGCTGGAATCATAGTCCGTATTAAAACTTACTTGTGATGATTCAGCTTTCGTGTCGCCAACCTAAACAACTAAACTAATTTACCAATGCATCATAATTTAGTGATCTGTATCCTGTTTCCTGTACACCAACTCAACTCATCTTTGTCTGTACAGCACTTTAACAACAAGAATGCCCCAAAGTACAACTGACCGGCACCAACGGGCGTCTCACAAGCAATCCAATTTCCAGGACGATTCAAAATCTACTCACATATGACAACCATGTTGTCCACAGCAAAACAGCGGATCTGTTTTTCCGATCTGTATTCAAAAATATTTGGAGGTTCTTCAGTCTGGCTTCTAAATTGTTCAATCATCAAACTACTTGTGAGTTAAGTATTGGCCAAAAAACAACAAGCGTAAACAACTGGACCAGAATGGACAGATTACTGGCTACAGAATATACCGCAAGTGTCTGAATGTCCTGAGAAACACACCTGCACATACTGTACACCTCAACAATAAGATAAATCAGTCAGGCTGTAAACAACCCGAACAAAAACAAAGGGATTTCAAAGACTATATCCATTGCCTGCATGCGGTATTCATCCACGTCTCTCTCTTTTCTTTTTCTCTCAGCAGTGACACATTTTTTTGTCTCCAAAACTGTAGATAGAGGCGGATGGATGTCGCCACATGGTGAAACTGACGCAGGGCCAGCCCACTGGAAAAAGTCCCAGTCAATCACTTTCAAGTGTGAGGAACAGTGTTGAATTCAAAATTTCAACAAGTGGACTATATAACCCCTGCTGGAAACAGCTAAACTCATCTGTTCTAGTCCTAGGCTCAAACAAGGGTTCTTAATGAACTGAGACGTGGGGACGGGTCTTAAGGCGTCGGGTCTTTCGTTTTTAAGATGTGGGTACATATACTGTTCTAAAGGGAACGCTGTAGAATATCTGTATTAATGATTGATAATTATGCACAAATCTGCTTCTTACTATACTATAGGCAAAAAGATATTAGACATGGTTATCACCAGGGGTCACCCGATACGATATTATCACGATACCTAGGTGCCGATTGGGTTTGTAATGCAGTTCTGCTAGTGTAACGATTTTATAAAAGTCCTGATTAGGCTTTATTATTTTTTTTTGAAGATTTTGTTACAATTCTAAACATACTTTTTTTTTGTTTTGAAATAATGTGCTCCTACCATACTGGAAGCTGTGTGAATAGTTAAGACTGCACCACCTGTAGGATGATAGCGGAACTGCAACATTTTACCACCTCAAATTCAAACATACAGAAATAAAAACGTATAAATATATATGTAAATAAATAAATGGATAACAATTTGAAAAAATATCTATTTTCAAACACATCTATTTTTTCTTTAAAGTTAATTGGTCTAAGTGTGTTTTTTATGGACTCAAATGACCTAGAACAACATTTTCAGCAATAAAGTGCCTTTCCTTGTTGTTTGGGGAGCTGACTGAAGTGTATAACTTTGGTATCTTTGTTCAATTGCTTTGACCTGGAACGGTGAATATGTATTCTACCCATAAAGATCATTAATAGTGAACAATTCAAGTGCATTTATGTCGTGGAAATAATTTTAAATTGATTATACACTTCATTCACATTTCCACATAAAATATATAAAATGCCAAAAATATATATACTACGCACTTCAGCAAAAGATAAATAGTATGATGTAGATGTACACAGTATATACAGTACATATACAATAATAATGTGACTTTTCTCTCTTACCTTTCTTTGTTTTTATAAAATAATATAATATATATATTATATTATAACATGTGAATATAAATTGTCAACATATCTGGTTCATCAATTCCCTTTTATAATTTGATTACGTTTAAGCTGAGCTTAACAAAGAGAATAAGGCAAACCGTTCTAAGAACCGTTTTAATAAAAATAAAAAATAAAAAGTCTAATGCAATTTCATCTGCCTTCCCGCATTCACTAGCTCTCCTAGAACAAAGCAGACAAGCAGGATGGAGCCTGAGTGCTCCACCATTTTCACCATTCACTACGCCACTCTGCCTCTACCTCTGGCGCACTACTTACCCACATCCCAGTGAAAGTCATCGCTCACGCCATACAGGAACGCCATGGCAGCACGCAGAAAGAGGAGCTCACGGTCACCAGGGTAATGGTGCGGAATTTGACGTTACCTCTTACCAGATCTGTGTTTCCCCTTCAGCTGCTGAATGGACTCTGCGTTCGTGCACAAAGTACGCGCGGAGTGCAAGGGGCGCACGGATGAGCGCACTAATGATTCGGAGACCTACATGTCCCCTTTTCGGCGAGTTCATTTCGGGAGAGACTACGGGACAGCAGCAACGGGACAAAGACGGGAGCAGAAGACAAACAGAGCAATAAATAAACCAGTGGTGAAGTGGGCAAGGAGGAAAGCAGGACCTTTGTGAGGTCAGCCGCTGACACGTTGCAGGAGTGAGGAGGCAGAGCAGGACCACGATATTAATATGATACAGCCATCGACATTAAAGTGAACAGAAGGATAGAGAGGTGGGAGGAGAAGTGTGCTGAAAAAATATACAAGAGCCATAAAAGGATAGAAAGAAAAGTGGAAGGGAAAAAAAAATTAGTTAGAGAGAGAGGAAACAGACAGCAGTAGAGCTGTCATCCTGCCAAGTCACAGTGAGTTCAGTCATGCATATAGGCGCACTCATTTGTGGAGGTGAGGGGTAAGGAAGAAAGCGCTGGAGTGCTTCTGGGCTCTCCTTGTCATCTGTGGTGAATGGTAATGAGTCTCGCAGGGCATGCGGTCCACACGCTGGCTCTCACCATCCATTAATTATGGAGCCTCCCAAGCCAAGCTCGGAAAAGACCCACCGATTTCACGTGACGAGGGACTACATGTGTCCGAGCGGCGTACAAGTGGGCAGGTGGACAAGACCATCTTCATTTAGGTCCACTGGAATACTGTAACACGAGCTTCAGAGAAGGTTAATGAGGCCTCACGGATAACCAACAAATGTTCATTTTACACACTTGTGATGGTCCCTACAAAGATATTTGCGAGATCAAAATGAGACGGAAGCAAGGGACAAGCTGTGTTCGAGCTCAGGGAGAGATGGGGGTGACTCTCTTTTATTTTTAGCAACGAGCTCGGAGTTTGTGTTGCCTGAGTCTAATGACCCGAGCCCGCGTCTCTCTGATGGCAGAGGAAGAGAGGGAGAGGGATAATGCAAGAGAAACAGAACACCCAATCTTCCAAGTTCACTGGAGCCACATTATCTATCTGCTCCCAGCACTGAGCACTAGGATGGGACATCAGGGGATTAAAAGCCCTTAAAATTTAACAAGGGGCCATCATATTGGGTCAACCCAAAGCATATCATGTGGGATAGAAGTGCCAAAGCGAAAGCACAGAGAGCATTTAATATAGGCAGAGCGAAATATACATTAGGGTAGAGCAAGCGTAACTCCATACTAAGGTTGATATACAGTAGTGCAACATGTCATAAGCGGCAAACTAGAACAAATAATGACAGAACGTGGAAGTCTGGCTGAGTAGCAGGGCCCTCGGCAGGAGGTTGGATCGCTTTACGGTATATCTGGGACAGTGCATCAGTGAACACTTTGATCGCAGCTCAGTGGAAAGTGTAGAGACTGATGGAATGTGAAATACACACTGCGAGAGAGAGACAGAAGAGGAAAAAGAAAAAAAAAACAAACAGTAAAATGAAAGCTGTTTAACTTGATGCGAATGTTGTTGAGATGTAATTATACAACTGTAGCTTGTAAAAAGGACTACAGACGCATTGATGACGAACCTTGATGTCATGTTCGCTTTGTTTCCAGTCTGTAATGCATAAAGTGCCTGGTGGTTACTGTAAATCCTTCTTTACTGTATATGCACACTTAAGGCTCCAGCTGATGAGCTTAACCGAAGCGGTTGAACACGTCTGCGCTGGCAGGCACAGGAAGGTAAACGGCGGTTTTAATTATCCGCTCGTTTTCATTACAAAACAAGCGCTGGGGAAAAGAATGAACCAAATAAACCTTTGACACCATCCTAATTAATAAACCAATGAATAAATAAAAAAATATTCAGTTTTATGGTGGGACGCCGGACGCCTCCAGATACTCCAGTTTCCTTCCACAGTACAAAGACATGCAGATTAGGTTGATTGGCGTTCCCAAAATTGCCCGTAGTGTGTGTGTGTGTGTGTGTGTGTGTGTGTGTGTGTGTGTGTGTGCCCTGTGATGGATTGGCACCCTGACCAAGGAGTACCCCGTCTTCTGGAATAGGCTAAAGGCCCCTCGCGACCCTGAATACAAGATAAGCAGTGTAGAGAATGAATGAATGAATGAATGAATGACTTTCCCGGTCATTTACCTTGACGGAAAGTGAAAGTGAAATTTGGCATGGAAAAGTTAAGTCAATTAAGGCTTGCATGGTGCCAGTTGAGATCAAAATACCAAATAATATCAAAATAAAGTTCAAAATACCTACATTAAATGATACCTAAACATCACACCATAGATACTCATCCTCCTGAAACCGTTTCCCCCAAAAACGATGCTGCACATTATTGGTTTTGACTGTGCAGTAATGGTAAGTATTTAATCGCAAAATGCTACAATTTATTACACGTAATACAGTAATCAAAAATTCATACAAATTTTGATTCTAGGTTAAATTTAAAATAAAATTTCGATTTGATAAATAAATATTGTCTAAACATCACATTAATTAGATCATTCGTCCAATTATCTCTCTCGTTTCCAGGCCAGTACCTGTACCTGACCAGCTTCAGCGGAACATGCTTTGTTTGTTAAGCCACATAGTGACCTAGTAATCATTCAAGCATAATAACTTGGATGCAAATGTGATTAGTACATTACTGAGTGTTGGAAGAGCTTCAGAAGCTTTTTTTTTTTTTTTTGGATGTTCTTCCTAATTTAGTCGTGTCCAATTCCTCCCCGTCACTAGGGGGCTCCCACATTAAGGCTACTACTACTACTCAGCCGGGAGGGCCGAAGACTATCGCGTGTTTCCTCCGAACCACGTGACTCCAGCCAACCGCATCTTTTGGAACTGCTCACTCACGCTGGGGGCGGAGTAACACACTCTGAGGACAGCGCTATCCGCTCCTTCCGCTCGCGTGAGCTCACAGATGCCCCTGATTGGCTGTAGAGCCGTGATTAATGTGGGAGCACTAAGTACCTCTCATCCCTCCCCTCTGAGAGAGCTCGGCCAATCAGCTCTCTCTAGACCTCCGGCTGCGAGAGGTTACAGCATCACCCGGGAATTGAACTGGCGATCTCCGAATGATAGGGCGAGCGCTTTTACCACTGTGCCACTCGGAGACCATCTGAAGCTTTTTTGACAAGTTTATCTTTAAGTGCTTTGAAGCAAAATAATCAGAATGTAATTTAGAAATCAAATCACGCAGCCCTAACAGAATGTCTTTGTATGCTATAGTATTACAATTTTCCTTCTTTGAAATTAAAAGGCTCAAACCCAGTGGCGGCCGGTCAATACGGGGCGCCGCCCCCCCCTTAAAGTTAGCCAGGGAAGAATGCTACTTTAACATGTAATTATTTAACATAATAATTATTTATTTTAATAATGAAATAAAGTCATTTAGTCACAATATTCCGCTGTATTTTTTAATATAATTTATTTGCAATAAAAAAAAATCTAAACTGTATTACGTCCATTTGTGTTCGTGTACGCGGGCCGCCGGACAAACGAGTGTCTATGTAAGCACGTACATTTTTAAAAAGCATGTGACTTGAGGCTGAGCTCTGATTGGATCTTTTTAAATCATCCTTGGGGCGCAGCTCTGGGAGCACTGAACCCTCCCACTTTTGTTCTTAGCGATAAATATAATATATCAATATATACAATAATATTCTATATTGTTGATATTATTTGGGCTCATGTGATTGGACCGTTCTCGACGAGTCTTTTCCAGCACTTCTTACAGCAAGCGGAGCTGCCGACTGGATGCGATGTGAGTCAGGCCTTAATTTTATACTAGTAGTAATGAGGCTCAATCACCTGACAAATGCCTATTTACAGGCGAGTATTAAAAGTTTCATTTTAACTTTGTTTGCATCACGCCCAAAAAATTTTTGCACCAGCCGCCGCCACTGCTCAAACTTGCTCCAGCATGAGAATGTCCCTGTGGACAAACTGTGCTCTGTGAAGACATGGTACACAGTTCAAAGGAAAGGTTGGAGCCGTCCTGCACAGAGCCCTGACTCCAACCCAACTGAACACCTATAAGATGAACTGTAGCACCCCAGGCCTCCTGAAACCAACTTTAATGCCTTATCTCACTAATGTTCTTAGGGCTGATTGGGCAAATTTCCCTGGCCAAACTCCATAATGTAGTGAAAAGCTTTGCCAAGAAAGTGGAAACTATTACAAGAGTAAAAAGGGAGTGTAAATCTAAAATGGGATGCCCAACAAGCACGAGCCAATATAATGTTCAGGCATCTGCTAACTTTGGGCCACATACAATAGTGTATGTTAATCATTCCTGAACCGTATTCCGATTAGCTTGAGCTGCTAGAAAGAACAAAAAATAAATAAATAAATACAAATATGGCATATTTCTGAGTGATACTGTAACTTGCAGGGCTTCTCTACAAAATGTGCAAAGCTTTACCAAAAGCACAGGCATCTTTTATATTTTTTTTCCCCCACTTTGTAATGAAGCATTTTTTTTTATCAGCTGGCGATGGGGAATTTTCACATTCAGAGCTTGTAAAGCAATAGAATGAAGCCAAAAGCCAGTCTGATCTAATACAGTTTCATTGCATTTAGAAAGTTGATTCAGTTGCGCACGGGTAAACTCGAAGCGGTTCCCTACCGGTGTCAGGCTTCGAATCTCCACAGCCAAGCCTGCTTGATATGCAGTCCTCAACCATTGGCAAAAAATAAAAATAAATCTACTGCACATACATAGTGCTAAGAGTGTTGTGGCTCCCACTAAAAAGGAAACTGAAGAGGAAGAGTACATAAAATCCTTTTAAAAATGTGCTAAGAGCTTGACCGCTCTTGATCTTCTGCAGCATGGATCTCTGCCAGCACTTATGAATCATGCCAGCATGAAGAGAAAAGGGTCACACAGTCAAGAGAATATCTCTACGCTTTGCATTTTATACAACAGGATGAGCAAGAGTATGCGCAGCCTCTGCTTGCTTAGTCACTGCTCAGGAGCATCTGGTCGAGAGGCGTTAACCGGACAGCACCTGGTCACCCGGAGAATTACCGTCCCAGATTTGGGGAGCGCTCGTGTTTGTGCTGGCCGAGCTGCACCTGGAAGATCTGTGACGCCTCAGCGGAGCAGCTTCCAACCTTGAGCCACCTCCACGTCTCGGTGCAGCCATAACGCTGACGCAACAGATGCTGACTCAGAGCTTACTGAATTTAGGAAGAGTTTGTCTTCAGAAGAAAGTGTTACTGGTTTAAAAAAAAAAAAAAAAAAAAAAAAAAAATTTATATATATATATAAAAAACTTTCCACGAATGGTGGATTTCTAACAAATAATTTCCCAGAAACCGGACTCCAGCTCTGTACTTGCGCTTATACTTAATCATTTCAATTTGATTGGCTGTTAAGCCTGATGTTCGAACAAGGCTTTCATGATCACAAGTCTTGTTCGAGCCTATGCTAATTCGAGGAAGTAATTAGTGCTGTGAGTGAGTGGCTGGCTTGGACTTCACCCCTAGTGGCCACAAATAGCTGTTTGATCTCATACCGAGATCAGATGGTTGTACAGTGGGCAACTTGGAAGAAAGTCTATCAAGACAGATGGGAAAGCTGTGGCCGCATAAAGAACCGAATGTGAACTTATCCTTTTCCAGGTGTTTGAAGTCAGGCAATTAACCATCACTTGCTGATAAAGCCACCATGTCCTGATCTGCCACTGGCATTAGAGAACAATGCAGGTTTATTTTTTTCGTAGGCCACAAAGCCCAAATCCATCAGAGAGATGGACAGAGTAGGAGGGCGCGCGATTGTGTAAAAAGAGGTTATTCATTATGTGGATGATGAAAGCCTTTCATTTACACCGGCACCCTGAAAAGTGGTCAGGTGCTTCAAACGTTGTTTTGTATTTTTTCTGTTCCCCTTAACAGAATTAGGCATGATAAGCGAAGAAGGGCTCTGGAACAAATTCAGCGGCTAATTCCTGACTCATTGCTTCCTACATTCATTTTTCACAATTGCGTCTTATGGCTGTCGTTTTAGCTCATCTACCACGGAGAGGGTGAAAAATAGATCCATCTGCAAACCGAAGCAAGGAGTAACCGAGTATGAGAAACGGCTGAAGGGGCGCGATGGGCACAAAAATTGTACGCCGTCGCTGCTTTTCAAGGAAGCCCCATTTGGACAAATCTAATCAGGCCGACTCTTTGACCTTGATGTAATAAAGCCGGGGACGCCGCAACCCTGGTGAATGAATGAACGTAGGCAGGGGATCGGCGAAATATAAGAAATTGCTCGAAACATCCTCCTGAATATGCTGGGAGCTCTTTGAAGTTCTCGCGGAGATAAAATGCGGGTGTCGGAATGCTCGTACAGAAGCACTGCCTGTCTGAGTTTGAGCTTAATGGCATATTATCGTAGAGTGGCACGCTGCAGATTTAACATCACTTCCCGAAATGACTTCAGTGTTTGCTGACTGGAGGAAATGAAGGAATAAAGAATATCAAAGGGAGGATGTAAAATGGAAGCTCAGCCTGGGTGGAGGCAGCTGCCATTTGTTCTCCCCTCCTCCTCTGAAAGAATCCAGAAGATAACTAGTACACAGGATTGAAAATGACAGGGAACATCCACCCTCCTCTTCTCTAGTAAAAACCCAACAAGGGTGGCATTAGACAGCCACGGTAGGACGCTGCCTTCCATCCCCAAAGGGGGCTGCGCGCCATCAAAATAATTCTTGGGAACCTAAAACCCACATAGCCGCTGGAAACGAAAGGATTAATGCACAAGACAAGAATGCACATGCAAAAAAAAAAAAAAAAGAGGCAGTTTTCCTAAACCGCTGGAGGGCCTTTTTTTTATTTATTTATTTTTTTTTAAAGCTTGGATAAGCAGGAAGTGCTGTGAGTAATGTTGAGCTATTGGTTAAATTCAACAAAAAGGAAATGTTAAAAATAATATCTATTTTTCCCCCACATTTGCAGGCATTCATATGTTTATTTGCGTGTCTGTAAGTACCCTCTAATCTTACGTTTCAAGTGCTGCCAATGTTTATATTCTAGCACTTGCCAACAGAATTGCTTTATCCACCCGGCCTACGGAGGCAGACTGAGAGACAGCTGTTTTGGTTCGCTCGCAGCTTGGCGCCGAGTTCGGTTTCCATGACTCCCTGCTTTGGTTTTAACACGGATGTATGAAGTTAAATGATTACGTCCTGCAGGTGGCCAGACCAATAACACGTCGATGATTCTTACATGACCAGCATATGACGCAAACAAATCGGGAAAACAACAAGCTTGTTGACGTGCATCGTGCTGAAGCCATTAGAGGCTTGAATGCCTTTTTTTCCCCCCTTTTTTGGGGGGGGGGGGGGGATACGAATTTGAGAAAAGCTCTTGGCAAAAAAGAAAAAGAAAAAAAGACATGTTGAACATTTAGCCTCACATCACCAGTTCATTGGAGAACTAATCTAGTGTGCAGAGGAAGAAGCGCCACCATATCCAGCATGAAATGAGGCTAACAAAGGCCTCTGTTCTGCATGAGAACCAGGCATATGTTTGTTCATGTGTGTGCACATGAGATAAAGGGCCTCGGCAAGGCTAACAAGACTCTGTATGTGCCCTTCTTTAAACTCTCTGGATCTTATGCTGCTCTCAGCAGGGCTAGGCTTCCCTAATCCATACCAAGTCTGAGATAGTAGCCGTGCCTTCCGCTAGCTCTTGGCTCTGATGTGATGCAGAAAAGACCTCCTAAACCTAGACACAACAGTGGCGAGGCTCAATTGGCCCTGTGAGAGAAGTCATTCCAGACACGCACTAGAAAATGCCACGGTTATCACTGTCTTCTCCCCATTATGCCACTGAGACAGCGAGTTTGAGAGTCCAATTTTGACATTTCAGACGGTAATGGGGGTGATATTGGAGTGGTGCCGTGGGTCAAAGTGTGCTTATCGGTGATACGGCTGCAGAACCATATAAACCATAACCTTTGAAAAGTCCCCTCGAGTTTACAAACGAAAGTGGAGTATTCTAGGAAAAATGAATTACTAGGCGTCTCAGAACTAATTTCACTGTTTGATTGCTATTCAGATTTTTATGCTATTTACTGTATGCATTTTAATGTTTGGGGCACATCTTAATGTTCTATTTTGAATCATTTTACTGATGCAATACAACACATACAATTTCCTTTCAATTAAGTTACTTGCTTGAATATAATATAATATCATGGACAAAAGAAATGTTGTGCACGTTTATAAATTTAAAGAAAGTCTGTTTTTAAATTTAAAGAACTGTGTGTCCATCAGCACCGGAAATCCGAAACATTCAGCTCCAGAGATCATGGAAATTCTGAGGTCGACAGAATAAACTCGGTCGCTTCAGCATTCACGTTTACAAAGTCAGCATCGAGTGAATGAGCCTGTTATCGATTACAGGTAGGATTTTATTTACAATTTCTCAATTGATGGCATCAAATTACAGGTAGTCCCCGACTTACGAACACTCGAGTTGTAATGGACATCGGCTCTACTGTCCTGATAGTGAATAATCCTTATTTCGGGAAAAAAAACTCAACAAAACAGAGTTCACAGTCCAATACAGTAGAAAACAGCTCAAAATGTTGAGAAAACAGATACAAAATGGTATCCCTGATTCCCCATGCGAATTAAAGGCGCAGAGACAACATTTCACTGCGAGATTAGTTTCCTTAGGCATGATTATGGTCCTTGGTCACATGATGGCAGTGTGGGGAAAGGGGACAGATTTAGTCAGGTGGATTGGTTTGCTTTATTCGGGTCAAAGGCGTACGAGACTCACTTTGTCGGACTTGAGAATAAATTGGACTTGGAATGGAACTCGTTCGTAAGTCGGGGAATACCTGTACCGTGTCTTGTCTTGGAAATGTCATTCTTGACCTTCCAGAACTCGGGCGATCAGCACGGAGCCTGTTGTTGTCTGGAATCTGTTCCATAGCCTAGAAGTGGTAATTCCTGGCAACTCCTAACCATCTTGCACTGCACCAAGTCGAAGCATCACAATGGGCGTGATGATGTGACGCCAAAATGCACAATCAAAATGTTTCCAGTACTTTTGATAGAGATGTCAGCTGGACGTAATCTGAAGGCAAATTAAATGCACATGCTTGTGAAGATTTGAATTGGGTTATCCACGATGAAGGTCATTCACACGCACATATTTTTCTTTTATAGTGCAACACTTCTTTTGTCCATAAGTACAGTACATCTTTAAAACTCTTTGTCTGAATTATATTTCGCACACTTACTGGAATCATACCTTCCTTTAGCCTTATCGTTCTGTATTACATATCGACTCATGCTGTAGTGTTTGTGCCCAATGAATTCTCTCCAGGAACTGCTGCTGCAACCATAAATACAGGACTGTCCAGTGTTCATCCCAGGACTCCTATTTACAATATCCTCATACTCAACTAACACATTTTACAGTGTGTGTGGCTTTATAACATGCGGCTACAGATGAGTCCAGATGTTGATGGTTTCCATTTAAAGTCTGGTTTCTTCCTCAGAGATCTAAATCAACGCCTGGATTCTAAAAAAAAAAAAAAAACATCATAATAAAACCTAGAACACAAGCAAGACACTAACTCAACTCAGAAAAGCAGCTATTAAAGCGAAGACAGTACACTAAACATGCTGTAGCAGCGGAGTCAAAACCACACGGAGGATTTAGGACCGCAGGAGCAGTGGTGATACCTGAACGATCTTACTCACCACAGCAGTAGTCTGTGATTTGTTAGCACAGAGGCAAAAGCTAACATTTGAGACTTCTGCATCTGTCTAGCTGAGAAAGGTTCAGAGTTCTCCCAGGGTTCTGTTGAGTAGGAGGCTGCAACAATCATTTTCTACGTTCTTGCATATTTCTATGGTATGCTTGTATGTACAGTACAATATCTACAGTACACAGAGCGAACGCACTGTGCCGAGGCCTACAGTAACCACGCACATAAGGGCAAAAAACATGTCAAGGGTTTTAATTGGTAGCATCAACAGAATAATGCAGTTCTGCCTCCACACACTGAGTTCAGTTTTTTTTTTTAATACATATTATTATTTCTTATATTATCTCAAAATGTATCAGCTACAGTATAATAAAATTCCATTATACTGTACATACTTGTGTAGGGCAAAACAATAACAGTAAAAAAAAAAGCCTAGGACTTTAGGATCAACCTTAAATATATGTAGTTAGGTATGTTTATTTTCTACCGTGTAGTACTTTGGCTGTAATGGTGGTTTGGTAATAGCGTGGCTACACTGCATGACGAGAAGTTTGACAAGTTTCGTTCGCACTGGTGATCGGTTACACTGCAGGTCCACTAATAGAACTCACTGTCATGCCCGCTCAGCCTCCTCCATCTCATCCTGCTTCATCTGACAGCGCTACACAAAGCTGTGTCAGAAAGGACTGATGGGGAAGTAGCCAAGGAACTGACAAGCCAATGGTGACCAAACACCAGTGGAGAGAAGATGAGAGAGAAACAGTACAACTGACACCGATGGTAACCTTTGACTAAATCCCTGCTGCCTGTTTCATTCAGCCAGTGATGCTGCAGGCGCTGATCTCGAAGGGTCAGCTCACACCCACAGCACTTGTCTGACCTTTTGCATCAATCAACAGCAGCAGAAAATGGTGTTTTGTTCACTTGATGGATGTGACTGATGCTGATAAGCCTACAGAGCTGCGAAGCTGAAAGGAGCTAGGCGTCGCGTTTGGCGATTTCCATATAAAAACATTAGAAGGCGATCACCAAACATGACGTCTAGTTCCTTTCAGCGTTGTAGCTCTGTAGGCTTATCAGCAGCAGCAGCATCGGTCACATCTATCAAGTGTTTGTGTCTCCATTTTCCCCATTTCTGCTGGAGGATAGTTCATCCATTGACTCATTGTACTTGGTAGTCAGCCCGAAACGCTAAACTGTTAGTGATGCTAAGAAACATCAACGGCCGTGGAGGCGAATACAGGGACCAGACATAAATCTGCATTAGTGCCACAGCCATGGAAATCAAAGGCCCAAGGCCACAATTTGGTAGTGAAGCACAACTTTAAACAATTTATGCTCAATACAAAAGAAAATCTTTGAGAGAGAGAAAAAAAAAACTTCACTCAAATAACATTAGCAGCTAAATTAGGTTTAGCAAATCTAGAAAGATCAATAAAATTTCCCAGGGTGTTGGAAATGCATAATGGCCCCAGGAAAGGACTTCCACATGGTCAAATCTTAACGCCTTCTACTATACTGTATGTCGTTGGGAAAATTATAGTCGTTCCCTAGTTCAAAACATTCAGTTTACTGTAGCATATAACCTACTTAATACCTGTGAAGATTCTCAGCCATCCAGGTGAGGATGTCTGAAAGATGAGTCATGTCAACTGGACTTCTTTCTTGCTTAGTAGATACGGTTCACTACTCATCCATGTAGCTTCTTCAGTCTAAGGTACGTTGGAATTTTCGTCATATTTAAGAACTCCGCGGTCCATGGACCATCGCCTGTTTGAAAAGGCTTGTTGAATGATGGAGAAGGTGAGAATACTGTAGGAGGGAAAGTAGTGGAAGCAGAGCTGTTAGGAAGACAATAGATATTAGGGAAAGTCGTTAAGGTGTAAGAACCAGAGAGAGAGTAAGGCTGGGGATATCTTAGTGGACCTATGAGGAGGTCTTGACCCTCCTCGGGTTGGATTAAAGAGCAGCATGAAAAATGCGAGACAGGTTGTTTCAGGTGGACAATCCTCATCTCCACTGAGGCGGCGGGCTTTGAATCGCCTTCCTATTCTCACCTCCATCATTCACATAACGAGCCTTCTCAGGTAGGAGAGGATCCTTTGACCTTGGGGGACTTAAATACGAGGAACTTTCCAACTTACCTTAGACTCAAGAAGCTACTTGGACGAGTAATGAATTGTATCAAGTGAACAAGAAAGAAGTCCAGTTGACATGACTCAACTTCCAGATAACCTACTTAATGTAACTTTAAAATAATCAAATAATAAAAAGTGAAAAGAACTCTTTCAATATATATATATAGAACTTCTAAACTCTCTTATTCTCTATAACGCTTATTCAGTACAGGATCGCAGGAGGACTGGAGCCCATCCCAGGGGACTTGGGGCACTAGTACACCCTGGACAAGTTGCCAGTCCATCGCAAGGCACAGCTACACCCACACACCCACACCCACACCCACAAGTAGCACACACTGCATTAATTTGGACTGTACCAGAGGCAACAGTGCTAACCACCATGTCACCTATAATTTCTTAATAATGTTTACAGTGGTAAATGATTTCTCACTCTGATTCTCAGCATCATCCAAATCAGACTCTCTGTCTCACCACCTGAGATAAAGCTACTCATGGCATGCAAACGAGCCTAATTGTCGTTTTTCTCACTCGACTGATCTCTGTTTTCGCTAACATGGTGTACAAAACAGTCACTGATAAATTTAGTCAGTTCTGCTGGCTGAAATTCTTGTTATGAATTTCATTACATTATTTAAACATTGCAAGATCTCATTTTCAAGCCTTTTGTTGGTGAACATATTGCCTTCTGATAGTTTGTATTTGCTTACAAATTGATTAGAGATGTGCACATTTCACACGGCATGTAACTATCCAGACTGAGAATTTATTGGGGTTAGGGGTAGCTCGGTGGTTAAGACATTGGACGAGGGTTCAGAAGGTCATAGGTTCAAATCCCATGGCCACCAAGTTGTCCCTGTTGGGCCCTTAATGTATAATGAGATAAAAATGTAAGTTGCTCTGGATAAGAGCATATGCCTAAATGTAAAATATCTTTTAGCAGTGTGAACACATTTAATGGAACGATGACTCCGTAAACAATATGATCTTTGCAGCTAGTCAGCCATGGCAAAGTTAAAAAGAAGATTAAAAGGTTTCGAATTTCAGACCATAAAATCTGGGTTGAGAAATTGAGAATATTTATACATTTTTAAACATGTCAGACATTCATATAGAGATGACGCAAGTATAAGATTAATGATTCAGAGGAAAATAAAACTGATCAACCAATTTATCAGGCATCAGTTTATTAGTAAAGAAAATGCCAGTGGGACCGATGTTGGTTAAATGTGGTCTGACTTGGACAACGTTAGTCTCCCATTGTCCGGTACGTGGCGATATAATACCTTCCATAACAGCAATGAGGCACAAGTCAGAAGACTTCGCTGAGCGGGAATATTTCACCATCTCGGGGAAAGATCAGCGAAATGCAGGTGAGGAACTTTTTCATATGTTTCAGTGACATTTTAAGACGAGATAATACAAGCAAGAATTTTATCATTAGTTTTTTTGAATGCTTTTACATTTTTAGTTCATTTATTTCGGACACAAATTTTATTGTTGGGCGATGTACAGTAGGCACTGAAAAATACTTCATATTGAGAAGGTAGGTGTACTGTATAGGAGGATAAAACAGCTTTTGAAATATATATTTTTTTCCACCCCATGAAGAATCTGTCTTGTGAAAGAACGTTATATTAAAGGTTATTCCATAAATCTGAATGACTGAATCTGTGCTCATTCAAACGCAGTGTGATGAAGCGCTTAAAGACTTTAAAACAGTTTTTTTTATTTTATAGAATTTTTAAATTTCCTTGTTTCCCTGGCACAAAAGGTGTGACGGCATAAACCCAATATTATTGATTCCGAATTTAACATTTGATGCATTCTTAAAGTTTAGTTAAAAAAAAAAATCTGCCAAATTTAGCTAAAATATGCCCTTCCCATCCTTTGAATTAATTCAAGTCTCATTATCCATCATACAGTACACCAAATTTTAACTCTAGACAAAAATGTTCCATTAACTCGCGTAAACCTCATCGCAAACCCAGGTTTTTGCCGTCACAGGCAGAGAGGTCTACTAGTTATGGCTGCAGCTATCGTTGCATGAAGTTGGTATTTATTCTAAACTGGATTTCATTGAGTGCAGTGATTGGGAGCGTGCTGTAGCTGGGTCACGCCGGAGCACGACCGCTGAGGAATAGAAATGGCGAGTGCTTTTTATCGGTATGACAGAGCCATTAGCATATCAATTATTACAGCAGGTACGTGTGCTCTGCTCTACTAAAAACCAGCCGCCTGAATCCTGAGAGGCACGGAGAGTAAACACAATCACATATACTCTATATCTCTCATACATACAAATGGGAGTTCAAAACAGACACGAATGCACAATTACAGCTTCGCACGCTTTCAAGCACGTGCATGAACCACATTCCCACGAATAAACTCGAACATATTAGCAGTGCGGAATCGGAAGGCTGCGACGGTATAAGATAAAGCTGGAACCTCCAACCCGAGGAGAAAGCAGCAAGAATCGCCAAGGAGAGAGAAAGTAGAGTGCTACAGTACTTCCTGCTCTACTCTACTCATTTCCATATAAAGTACCCTGGCCAAACAGTAAAAACCTGCTGAGGTAAGAAAACATGTGTTGGTTTAAAAAATGTCAGAAAAACAAAGAAATAAAAAGCAGAAGCACCATCAGCTTTAATCGAGCCGGCAGATGGATCAGACTAAGCTGATTTGCGTGAGTGATACGTCAGCGGCACCAACACCTTGATTCCAATTTCCATTTTCTGAGCGAATGCTCATTAATGAGAAACAGTGAGACGTAAAAGCCGACAGTCCGTGGCATAGCAAATGTTAACGGCATAACATGTTTTACAGACACATAGCTTATCTGTCTGCAAGTAAGTCTGCAAACACCAGACAGTACCAGAACCTTTGCTCGAGCAGACTTATGTCCACGACATTATCCTGATTTGATACAAACTTCGTCTTCAAAGAAATGTCTCAGCAGGGTAACTGATATTTGAAGCCTGATTATAATTGTGCACTTTAGTAAAATATGAACGTTGAGACACAATTTCTTACCCATGTCTTTTCAGTACCTGAAAGAAAAAAAAAATTTGAAAATGCAATTGCATACACAATTCTTTCAACTCTTTCAACATCCTTCAGCTTTGTTACTGCTGAGTTCTGCTTTTATGACGTTCGTCCCCATCTGGTGTGACTCACTGACTCAAAGAAGCCATCATGGACCTTCACAGTATGCGTAACTACCCTGTCATGCAGACAAACGCAGGAACGTCCCACAGAGACGAGGCATAAACCTTATTCCATACAGCGTTCGAAGCATGTATTTTCTAACGATATACGAAGCCCAGGAGCGGAGCAGGTGGAACGGTGGGTTTACGTGTCTGTGAAAAGCATCTCTGTTGAAGTCGAGCCAAGGCACAGCTGGCTGTTTACTAATGATAACAAGGTCAAGTGCGTTCCCAGGGGCTGGGAGAGAACTTGCACTATTTATGCCGATTCTACGTCTTTCAAGAAACGCCAAGTTGGACAGCCCACTTATCCGAGCTCGCTCATGTCCGCGGGAACATCTCTCCGACAGCATGCAGTTGATCAACACAATGCACATCTGTACACACATCTACGGTCCACAGCATATGGCTGTTGTGTATTTTTAAGCACCTTAAACACAGAGAGAACAGATTTCCAGTGCCATGTTTTTTTTTTCTCGTTCAGACAGGCGTAACCATGAGAGGCATGGTCTATAGATAACTGTGACATTAAGGATGCTGAGCAGCATGGAGAGTGCATGAGACTCTTTCTGCTGCTAAACATTCATGCATATTCATATAGTCATGCAGGGAGAAAAAAAAAAAAAACAGCAGCGTGAGGTTTTGAAGCTAGCTCTTTCTGCACATCTAATGCATGCATTCAACATCTGCACAATGTCCGAGGTAGAAATGGAGAGACGAAGGATGCGTGTTTGATTTTAAGACTGGACAAAAGACGCGGTTACCTTTGTTCACTCTCCGCAAAATCTGGCATCGGCATTTGAACGACACGGCGATCATGCTCGCTCCGGCACGCGCTTATATGCTCCAGTGAAAGCGCTGCCGCACGCCGCATGCGGACATCCGGTCCCCGCACCTCGCATCCAGAGCACCGGGCAAAACACACACAAAGCACAACTCCGACTCCTCCAACTTCCGATCTTCGCATCCGATTTTTTTTTTTCTTTTTCTTTCTTTCTTCCAAGCACCGAGCTCGAGGAGGGGGGGGAAATTGAGATCGCGTGCGGGCGCGCGCGCGCTGCAAATGGAGCCAAAGCAGACGAACGAGCGCGCGCGCGGACAGCTGCTCTAGAGTCGCTTCGAGCGTCCGAAAAGTCGCGCGCGCGATAAGCATCATCTTCCTTACAGCAGCGCGGTCACGAGACTCCGAACATCAAACAGAGAGGATCAAAAGCATCTATTATTATTATTATGGACTAAATATTTTTTTCATTCTTTCATCAGAGCATCTCATATCTTTAATGCATTTATTTCATATCCTTTATTCTAAATGTTATTTATACATTTCTTAAAACTATATATGTAATAGAAATATATTTCACATGTATATTCGTGGAGAATTTCACCAGTTATTTTTACACATTTGTTATATTGTTACATTCGATTTCTTGATATTGTGTTATCTTTTCTGAATATATGTATAAAAACAATTAGACTTTCACTTGTATACCATAAAGCGTGGTCATGAGACTCTGACCCCAAACATCAGAGGATTCAACATATTATTATTATTTATTGCATTTATTTCATACCCTGCACATATTGTTATATAGTATATTTATTAAAATTATATATTGTACTTAATACAATATGGGATGACATGTCGGGTGCAGGGACTGAAACCAGGGGAAATTAATATGGTTCTAACATGAAGTGTGATTTGTGAATTTCACATGTAAATCTGGTGCTTATGCACACCTGAAATTCATAGGACTTTCCTGTAAAGGATTACATTCAGCTGGAGGAAGGGGAAAAAAAAGCAGCACTCAACCCCTGACTGGAAATAGCTCCTTCTATAGAGCACGAGTTTTAATCATTCATTCGAGTAGCATCCAATTTCCATCCCTAGAGAAAGAGTCAAACTTGATTAGTGTTTAGTTTGCCCATCAGGTAAAAACTTAAATCTTACTACAGATATTATGTGTGCATGCACTTTTAGAACAAATGAAGCCACTAAACTGTCTGGGTGGGTGATATGATATATAAAAATCATATCATGATTCTCAAAGGCATTTTTGAGATGCACAGTAAGCACTGACAAATCGTTTGCTCACAATCTGCCTGTGTTACAATCTGTGTTACAATAACACTAAAAGAATGGAAAACGTAAACCTACATTTTACACAAATATTTCTATTGTTCATCCATCAAGTTCTTAAAATACTTAACCAGTGTTGGCGGGGCGAGGCTGAAGCCCATCACAAGAAGCTCAAGGTACAAGACCATGCCAACCCTTTGCAGCTCACAAGCACACAGACTCGGACACATCCAATCACGTACTGCAAACAATCTGATATCACCACTTGGCCTACACGGCATGCTTTTGGACTGTAGCGGCACTCAGAAGAAACCCATAAACCACATACAATACAAAAACACATATGCACACAGATGAGACGTAAAATTCGAATCCAGTCCTGAAGTTGTAAGGCAACAGTGAGGTAACCACTAAGCCACCATGCTGAAAGGTAGTCCCCAACTTACAAACATCTGAGTTATGGATTTCGACAGGTCTGCCCTCATGTCTATGGCTGCATCGCAACCGTGCTGATATTAATAACAGCGCTTTCACTCGTGTGATATTGGTTTACTGTATTATACTATCATAACATCCTGTCCAATATATGTTGCTCTTTTTTTTGAGGGGACATTGTGGTGTTATCTTTCACGTAGATAACACCACAATGCATTTTATATTTAAAAACCTAATAGTTTCAATTATGAAACGTCTTAAAGGTGACAATATACCCACATTTTCAGAAGCTATATATATATATATATATAAAAGTTAAAAGATAAAGGTATATCCAAAGCAATAACAAAATGTACAGTTTGTTATAGAGGAGTGATGTGATATAGCCCCTATTCACCAATAAATACACACTTTCTCGTTTTCCTTTACTTTCTTTCCAATCACACCCGGGCAGGAGTGTCAGATCACAATCACTGATAGAAGTGGCTCCTTGGCAACATAAAGAACTATTGAACAGTGATAGTGCTTTCAAAAGCAAGTGGGACAGATCAGAGCTTCTACTGCACTTTGTTTTCAGACGAATATGAGGTACGAGAGTGGTTTGCATGCATTTCACTAGTTGAAAAAGTGGCTAAGCTGATCAGAAAGCAGCATGCATGTTGGACTTCTTTTAAATAATTAACTGCGTACTATCATGCAGTGGCATCTAGCATATTAACTATTGAGGGTTAAGAGTTTCGCTGGTCATGTTGGCATGATTAGATTAACTCCGTCATTTTTTTTCCCAAATTAGAATAATATATTTCTATCGCATATCTATTAAAACTGTAGGTATTTTAATGAGTAAACTATAAATAGTATATATTACCGCACAAAAGACAGCTTGTCTACTGTTTCTGGTGATGTGTGTGTGTGTGTGTGTGTAAATGATGATTATCACAATCGTCTCAGTCGTTCCACCATTAAATAAAAGCATAATGCAGATCTACTCAGCCTTACTATAAATATAATACTAGAATGAAGTAGTGTAAATTATAAATGACTACGTTTTGCTCACGCACAGGCACAAATATTCTGAGCAGGCAGGAGAGAAGTTTCTTCACTTTGGTAATTGGGGTCAAGAGATAGGTCGACAGGAACAGATGGTGAATTCTTGTTAGGTTGGTCGACCTGACTTTACTAATGATAGCCTCAACCAACTTTAATTGGCAAAAATAACATTGTTCTTTCTTGTACATTCAATGATCAAATGAGCAGAGAAACTATATTTAGACAGCAAGAAGATGATAATGAAAAATATATATTCGCATAGGTTTAAAAAATTTTCAATAGGACTATTCGGTATGTTTTAACTATTAAACTAATTCATTTAAAAGGATGACATAATAAACACACTATACTTTTTACCCTCATAAAATTCAATAATATATGAACATTTATGATGTACACAACCCTGATTTACAGCTTTAAACCTGCCAGCAGTGTATTACTGACAGTGATTACTTCACAGTAGCCAAACCTATCAGATAATCCACAGCAAGCACAATTTAGTTCATTAAACAGTAGATTAACCTCAGAGGCTGAAAGTGGCCAAGGGCAAATGCAAAATGCAAAAAACACCAAAACTTTTTTTATTGGCATATATAACATTAATAAGGCATGTTTTATATTCAAATAAACGTGAATGCAAATGATACAGCATTCTGTGCGAGCATACAGTATTATTCAGAAATGACTCAGTATACACTTGGGTCACAATAAAACCGGACGTCTTCTTACATTATAAATATCGTTGAATGTCATACAGATTACATGAAAGGAAAGGAATGAGTTTGTGCATAAATAGGCTGTTTGTAATATTTAAAAAAGCAATTTTGTTCTCTCTAATTGTAAACAGCGTTGATTCCTTCGAATATTTTCCCCAACAGTAGTTTATTTCATCTTTCCTAAAAGCCTTATGCAGAATGATTAGTGTTTCTGGCTACCATATCATCCTCCAGTCCTTTGCATTTTGAACTATCATAGGCCAAAACCTAACAATACATAAACACAATGCATTATATGTGGATCTCCCTGAATTTTCTTTACAGATGTGCTAAAAGAGTTAAATGGAAACGAAAAGCTGGTACTACTGTATCGCTGTCCAATTCAATACACTCATTCTCTATAGCACTCATACTCACTCTATACTGTACCAGGCATCACTGAATGTTGGACTGCGGTCCGGAATGATGGTACAATCCAGACCCTGATGTCTGGAGCCTACACCAGTTTACCTCAGGGGACCGCTATAACTATAACTCAACACGTCAACAGACAAATAAATTCTATCCCCTCTTTATAACTGCAATCTAAGAGTTACCATGAAAATAACCCGGCTTTTCAATACAAGGATTATTCATCAGTTGACATTTGAGGAATGATGCAGGATTTAGAACAGTGGCAATTTTCCTTACACTACAATATCGCCTTACACAGATGTGCTATGGATGTGCATTGTGGAGTGATGTGTGTGTACGCGTGTTCATGTTGGACATAAGCCTCAGTATTAAGGTCATTGTATTGTTCGGGCTTTTCCAGTTTGTTCACCATCACAATGATGACATCTGAGACAGCTGTGCCTGAGTCTGTACACCATCTGTATACCATCTTGTTATTTATTTCTTAACCTATTCTCATTAGTATGTAACTGAGAACCATTAGTTCAAGCAGCGCGTTGGAATTTCGTTCCACATAAAATCGTAAACAAAAAAAATACTCGCGCCATCCCCTAACCTATTTTTATAAATATAACAAAAATAAAATTCAATGTTTGATTTTTTTTTAAATAGTAACAATCAAGATAACAAGTACAATTTATTAATTTAATATAAAGTCCTTTATTCGGGATCCGTTTGTAGAATCAGGAAGAGTTCTGCAGTACTCTGGTGTCACTCGTTCAATCCATGCCTGCTTGATTGCTTCCTGAAGATCACGTCCAGAAATTTGCTACAGACGTTTGGAATCCGCTTGAGAATTCCTGTGTTTAAGCCATTTTTTGTGCCGAGTTGGACACCCCGGCTTTAGAAAGTTAAAATACTGCTGAATATTTGTTCCATCCAATAACTAAACCAGCTGATTCTGATTAACACAACTCTTCAACCAGAACTAATTAGTGCCATCACCTGTTTTGCATACGGCATATGCCTATAACACACGTCATATGCCGTCTTCATACTTTTGGCCACCACTGTATGCTACATTAGTCAGGAGCAATAACCTTAAAGTCGAGCTTTTTCCTTGCATTTCTTCAGGATTATTAGATGTTCGATATGCATGCAAATGAACCTGTGAGATTTTTACTACACAAGGCACAGAACTATAGCTCACACTGGATAATAAGGATTAAATCATAATTTATTATTATTATTTAAAGTCCAATGCAACATGCATAATAAAAAGTGTGAGCAGCTTAGGTATGAAATTGAGGTTTATACTGTATATTGTTAGTTTCAGTGTTGGGGGACGTTACTTTTTAAAGTAACTAGTCACATTGAAAAATAACTGTCATTAGAAAGTAATGAGCTTCCTGATAAAAGTAACTAGTAAGAGTATTTTTCCATTGCAGAAAATGAAAAGACCTTTATAATTATTCTACCATCATCACTCAGCCAAGTTTGGCCCAAAATCTGTTAACTATTAAATACCCCTCTCTCATCTATGCGGTTTCACGCGGTGGCCCGTAAGTACGTTACTTTATAACCAACCCAAGTTACACTCAAGACTGGTTAGTTTTATTGAGGTGTGCATACAGATGAGGACACCAAAGCTGGAAATGAACAATTTTTACCACAAATACAGCAGATGAAAAGTGAGCACCAATAAGCAGGAAAATAATATATATACAGTAGACTGCATATAGTCAAGCCCGGAATTATTCATACCGCACGCAGGCAAATTCTGACTTAGTTACTTTTATTCAACCAAAAAGTTTGTTCTTGATTAGAAATGACACAGGCATCTCCCAGAAGATAATAAGTCGACATACAAGAGGCATTATTGTGGAAAACAATTATTACTCATCTTTTATTTACATTTGAACAAAAAGTGCCATGTCCACTATATACAGTACAGACCAAAAAGTTTGGACACACCTTCTCATTCAAATAGTTTTCTTTATTGTGTTCTTTATTGTGTTCTTTAGCCCAAACGCGTCTCTTCTGCTTGTTGCCTGTCCTTAGCAGTGGTTTCCTAGCAGATCTTCTACCATGAAGGCCTGATTCACACAG
>JAAGKR010003484.1:33900-64951 GCA_011419295.1 Clarias macrocephalus
AACAGTTGTTCTAGAGATGTGTCTGCTGCTAGAACTCTGTGTGGCATTGACCTGCTCTCTGATCTGAGCTGCTGTTAACCTGCGATTTCTGAGGCTGGTGACTCGGATGAACTTATCCTCCGCAGCAGAGGCGACTCTCGGTCTTCCTTTCCTGGGCCGGTCCGCATGTGAGCCAGTTTCTTTGTAGCGCTTGATGGTTTTTGTGACTGCACTTGGGGACACTTTCAAAGTTTTCCCAATTTTTCGGACTGACTGACCTTCATTTCTTAAAGTAATGATGCCACTCGTTTTTCTTTACTTAGCTGTTTTTTTCTTGCCATAATACAAATTCAAACTCTTTGAATGAGAAGGTGTGTCCAAATTTTTCGTCTGTACTGTATATGTTCGACTAATATATATATATATACACACACACACCTATACAAGCAGAAACCACAGTCCTGCCTTCTTGGTTTCCACAGGCCCACAAATCCAAAGCTCATGAATTGATGTATAAGGTCACCTAGTTATAGTCAGCATGAAAGTATTAGTCACTAAGAGAGAACTGAGCGTCCTTCACATGCTGTGTCCTTTCCTCTTCAGTGAATTAGCTTTCCTGTTGGATGAATTCCATTCAGGTTTTAAAGAAACCGAGGTGTCTCCTTATTCACCACAGCATGAGGTCAAAAATGGCAAAAGCTACAGATAAACCTCAGTCGTTAGCATCGTTAGCGTGCGCGCACACAGGATGAGATTTGCCCCTGCATTGAGAGGGAAATGAACGCATGTGTGTATCCCAGTGGTGAGGAGTTAAGTGTTGTGCTTTGAAGCCTTTCACTGTGTCACATGGGTGAAACCTCTGCTCCACAAACAGCATGAACTCAGCTCTGAGGAAATGCACAGGTGCCCTGGGGAAGGACTTTAGTGCATTAGGAGGGGATGAGAGTGACATCCATGTTAATGGAGGTACTGGCTGAGCTCAGACACTAAGCCACAACAGACCCAAGCAGCTCTGACTCACATGACTTAAAAGGAAGAGTGAAAACGACTAATCATATTACATTAAAAAAAAAAAAAAGAGTGTGTATACTGTATGTGTGTGTGTGTGTGTGTGTGTGTGTGTGTGTATACAGAGTCAGCCAAAAAATGTATACTTCAGGAAAATAAAAATAGTATGATGTATATTATATTACTATCAACATATAATATCATACAGTATATATAGCATTAAATAATTTATACTTATTATTTATTATCTATTTTAGATAATAAATGTTATCAATGTTTCATTTCCTGAAATATATATGCATTTTTTGGCTGACACACATACACACACACATATGGTATATATATATATATATGTGTGTGTATGTATGTATGTATGTTTATATATGTGTATACACACACACACACACACACACACACACACACACACACACACACACACATTACACAATTCCTGGAGCATCAGCCTTGTCAACAGCAGATCATGTGTTGGAACAGAAGAGATAAAAAAAAAAAGAAGACTTGCAGCAGCTTTACATTCAAGTGATTATGGTCGTCTTACATATAAATATAAAAATCAATAAAATGCCCTAGCAGTGGAAAAAAAGGTAAACACACACACACACACACACACACACACACACACACACACACACACACACACACACACACACACACACACACACACACTCACACACACACAGAAATTCAACTCCTGCAAAAGAAGCGACAATGCAGAACAAGCAAAACAAATCAATGCTGGCGTTTTTATCTCTCCCATACTCGCATCTAATTGAAGCTTCCTTTCAAACCGGAGAAAATGACACCCAAAGCACATCTAAGATCTTTGACTATAGTTTTCAGACATCATTGAAGGGAACAAGACAGCATATGGTTTGAACGACTCTGAATGGATAAACGTCGACGAAGATGAAAACACAGATCCTGTGTGCCTCCTGGAAGGGAAAAAAAAAATCGCTTCCTCTGCTGCACACTGCTGAAAGGCCACTTAACCCAGCAGGTGGCCTTCTCCCCGTCTCACTAATAACAGAAGCCATCTACCACCAGGAAACGCTGAGATTGCGTGCACGTGTGCGCGCGTGTGTGTGGTGCAACATGCCCACATGCAATTAAGGTTGTTATTGGAAGCAGAAAGATGCATCATTCTGCTGTCACATCAACATAACAGAAAGCTTCAGGAAACTGTTAAGCAGGCTGTGGGCTGTTTGGGGCATGTGGGGGGGATGAGGGGGAGAGCATGATCTGTCTCATTTACTGATGTGTGCATTTACGCAGCTCGCAGATGGACAGATGGTAAATATACATTTCCTCTATGGTTGAGCCAGTCACTCAATCTGCTCCGTCAAATCTCTGTTTCTAACACACACAAACCTCAGAGGTCATCAGAATCCGGACCGACCTTTTCACGACAGCCTTCTTTAGCTTTTTTTTTTTTTTTTTGGAAAAAAGCAGCCATGTGTCCTTAAAACAAGCGCATAAAATATAAAACACACCGCAGCCTGGTTTAAATTCAGATCAGCCACGCGGACTAAGCACATAGTGTTTGAGGCGGGTTCGTAAAGGAGCGACTTCCAAATAAAAGTTTAATATAATATTTCATTCAGCGTCCTCTGCTACTTGGCCCCGGGTCAAATCGGCTGAACTACACAATTTGGCGAAAATGAAAACAGAGTGGAGCTGTCCAGCGTCGGTAAGGCTGAAACAGGGCCAGCCTGCTGAGTTTCGCTGTAGTGACAGCAACCCCTGCTGGAGTCCATCATAAATTACACACAGTTAGGCTGCTGTGGCTTTGCACTACTCGGCCTAGCAAAGGTGGAAAAGAGTGCAAGAAAATTAAAATAGTAAAGCTGAAATTTTAAAACCGTTCAGAAGTTTTTTTTTTTTTTTAGCATCATCTCTGTCTCTGGTCTCTACAGTGCTCATGTGCAGTAGTTACCTTGGACCTGACTTTCAATACTGTACTGAGAACAGAAAGAACATTTATTCAAAACCCAGTAAGTGCAGCAGTATGTGGTCTCAATAAACAGATAATAAATCACACAAAAAAATTATAATTATTTTTGAATTATCACAATCACAAAGGGTTATATTCCTCTTACATCATGAACCTCATGCTGTTTAACACATACTGATGCAAAATGTATGCGTGACAAATTAATGCCTTAATAACCTTTTAGCACCTATGAATAACGGACCTTTTTCTCTATATACTGTAAAAGGAAATAAAACGAACAAAAATTTAATAAATAAAAAAACAGTTATCTGCAAACTTTGCCATAGAGAAGGAGATAATCCATCTCTATAGTGGTGGATTATATACTGTAGGAACGGCCTTTATTACCACCTTAGATGCTAACAAATAAAAATTATTTTCTTAAAAACTGCATCAACACAAAATCATAATACATCACTGAATCTGTTTTCCCCTATTTATGTCTACTTGTGCCATGGGTAACAACAACCTTCTGTCTGTTACTAAGAGCTGACACCTGACAGACTTTTGACAAACGTCACAGAAAGACAGAAAATTTCTTCATATTAATAATGATGTACTTTTCCTTGTTAAAGCAGTCTGATGTAGAAACTACGATTTAATCAGAGGGACATGAAGACGATTTGACAAGAGTGATAGACGGAAATAAAACCACAATTATGCCGGTTGTAATGTCCAACAGCAGCTTCTCAGAAATGTATTAAGGACTGTTATGTATTGTGTGTAAATCCCATCAATTGTTTTTTTTTTTTTTTTTTTTTGAAACATACAATCACCCATATCATTACAAACCACCTGTCTAACATCCTGTAAGTTCCCCTTGTGACCCAAAACCAGCTGTGACTTGTTGAGGTCTGGTGTCTGAAGGTGTTCCGTGGTATCTGGCACCAAAAGATTAGCAATACATCCTTTAGCCCTACCAAGTGTTCCTCAAATTATTCTTGAGCATTTTTTGGCAGTGTTACTGTAGAAGGAGAGACCACTGTAATTAGGGGATAGCGTTGCCATAAAGGGATGTGTCTGTCCTGTAACACTGTCTATGTACAGTAGGTACTGTAGTATGTGCCAAAGCAACATCCAGGTGAACACCAGGAGCAGCAGAACATTGCCCAGAGCATCACACTGCATGGTGACTTCTCTTTTCCATCTATGGGAAAAAGACAGGCCTCCCAAGGACATGAATGTGTCCCAGTTTCATTACTCAGGGTCTGAATACTTAATCTGTTAGACAAAATCTGTTAATCTGTCAGACAAAAAACGTCATTTTGGAAAACGGTACGTTTAAGATGAGAGACCGTCTAACCAAAGATTTTTCCCTGTATAAAGATTTTACAGTTAAACACGTGCTTAAGAATTGTGTCCCAAGTACCCATTATGGTAATTTTAGAATTGTCTTTCTTATAACTTTCACCACCGATGTGTATTATGCATTCTGTATAATATATTATTATGTGCAGTATAGTCTATATTCTAGAGATCTAAACATTTGTGAGAAACTGGAGAGAAAAAAAATAAGCATGCTCTCTTCTCCACACATTGAGCGAAGGGTGCAGTCAGAACTCAGTGGGATCTATTAGCACTGGTTTACAGGTAACCCACTTATTGATTAGGCTTAATTAGAAGGCAACTGAGAAGTCGCATTGAAGTGCTGGTCAATGCTTTTCACGGCAGCATGCAAATCAGGACGTTCTAATTGCGTTTCAAGCAAAATGCATAGAAAGCTCTTTATACAAATCTAATTAGCGCGTGATAATGCAGGGCATGTCGGACTCCGTGCGAAGGCATTAAACTAGGCTGGAGCCTGGCAAATTCTTCACTTTAAAAGAGATATACTGTATGTAGGAAAGTGTGGGATGAAGTGTGTAGGAAAGAGTGAGATTCCACCATCGACAAAAGAGATCTTTACAACATGACCGTGCAAAGAAAGCGACACAGGACACTACACTCTGACTGCGTCTGCAGAGCTAGAAAAAGAGTTTTATTAAACAGAATAGACTGAATATCAATACTAATGACCAGTATGGTTGCATTTAGCTTCCTCTGTGCATGTGATCAGTTCCACGACTAATCAAGGCTTTTCCAGCTGTCCATGGCACACGAGTTGTCCACTGATATGGATGATCAGGCAGTGGCTCTTAATGCTGCAGTCATTGCGGCTCCGGAACAGATTGGCACTTTGACCGCTTGGGCAGTGCCAGGCTTTCACACACAAGACAGGATTTAGCAAGTGTGGGGGAAACTGATTTGGCCAAGGCTGTTTACTTTTTCAGGACAGTGCAGCAACCAGCAGGCTGACCTCTGGATCAGTTGTGTGTGAGAAAAGCACAAAAAAAAAAATTTATTCGAACCTAAGTTGTAAATACTGCAAGACTTTGTTATTTTATTTTATATATATATATTTTTGTTGCCTTGACTCAATCTTGCTTGAATGAAAAATCTGAACCTTCTGAGACTGAACCTTAAGGACAGCGACTGTAATCATAAACGCTGTCTTGTGCTCATCTCAGGACTCTCGTACTGTTACAGGAACTCATCTGTGATAAACTGCTGACATGCCACTGTTGATTGGTTTCCTATACCAGCATGCCTCAAACTGTTACTTTATTACATGACATTAACATTATGCACTAAAATTATTGTGGATAATGCCTGATTGCACAAAACAAACGCTTAATTTTCTCTATAAATAGCGTACAGAAAGTATTACAAGCTAATAAAATGCGACATTAGTGCAGTAGCTATGCTGGCACTTTGCTCATATACATCAGATCATACTGTATATAGAGTGAGTATAATGCCTGAAAATAGTTACAAAAACGTTCACCCTGAAAACACAATTCTAATGAACATCGCTCTCTCCGTCTCTTCATCTCTGCCCTTCATTGCTTCCAAAGATTCTAGAAAAAGTCCAAAGTTGTCACGTTGTCTTACCTCGCTCCTCAGTTGTTCATTCCTGGTCTGAGTGTTATATTGCAGCACCGAGAGCAAAGCATTAGGTATCCGCCTCCACCCCTCAATCTCTGAATCCTGTGTGATTCTGCTCTGTCGACCCGCTCTGAGCTCAGAGACCTGACTCTCACCCAGGTGCTGCGCTGATCGTCCACCAACAGGGGGAAATAAAACATACACCAGCACATGACACATGGGGAAAATTGCCCGGGCCTATATTTGGCTAAAAGAAGCTGGTTGCCACGGAAACCTCGCTGCTTTCTGAGGCGAGAGATCATCCGGGATGTGCAGAGTGCAGTTTATAGAAATTAAATGACCTGCCGGATAAAACACTGGTCTGGGAAAATCACCTCGCCCCCTAACAAAGTATGTTTGTTTAACTTTTTATTATTATTTCTATATAACTTTCTCCATCAATATTAATACACCATGGACATCATTACCAATAAAATTCAAGTAATGGTAAATCAATCAATAATAACTAAATAAATAAATAAATAAATCAAGCAAGTCCATATTAAAAGGATCAGAGAATTTCATGACAAATGTAACATGATTTAAAGGAGTATTGTGCCTTATACTGATTTTCACTAAAACATGTGTTATTAGTAGGGATGCGACTTACCTGATGCAATATCATCATGATACTTAGATGTCGATTCGATTCGTATTGCGGTTCTCCGTGTATCACAAATATCAGATTTTGTCACAATTCTAACGTTAATGTCAATAATCCTCTTTTACCACACAGGAAGCTTTGCTGCCTTCCAATCAATGATGGGAAGTTCGGATCCTTTTACTGAATCGGATCTTTAAGTCTCATTCAGCAAAATGTTTTTTGAGTCATTTCGGTCATTAAAATGTTACATGCCTAACATCTACTACTCATGCAAACAATTACACAACAAAAAAAAATTGTAATGTAATTAATGTAATTACAATAGTAAATTAATAAAGTATTAAAAACTAAATACTAATTCATTAATTTAGCCTGAAGTGGTTGAGCTTTCTCAGGAAACCCAAGACTCGAACCAGATGAACTAATTCCTGTATAGAATGATATTGCAATGGGCGACTGAACGAATCATTCAAGAACGACCCATCGCTACTGTGCCTAGTTTACAGTGCCCCACCTGTAGGACCATAGAGGAAGTGCAGCATTTTTTCACCTCACCTCAAATAAAAATAATTTAACCCTAAAAAAAAATAAAAATAAAAAATCGATTTATGAGTCTGTGTGGCCAAACATAAAATAATTGCCACATAAAATAATCATGAAATGGAACGGGATCAAATCCCCTCCAGTACCTTTCCTACAATAGTGAGAGATGTGGGACGGTATACTGATAGACAAACACAGATTTAACGATAACTGATTGATGTGTCATAATACACAGATTTTTGTCCAAAACTGTTGGACATGTGACCATGGTTTCAGAAGCCTTGATGGCTATTTCATTGCCTTCATCAATCCTTCAGATATACTTAATTTCAACTTGATTGCTAGAAATGCAACTTCGTAGAAAGAAAGATGTAATCTTCATTTATTTATCGCTCAGCTTATCTGTTAATATCACACTGGCTAGGATGGCACTTATTCAATGGAGCACAGTGCATCATTTAGACGCTTTCTCACTGTAAGTAAACTACATCAGGTAAATTGTCTTTATTGAAGTCTCAGCTTGTGATACGTGAATTATGAAGGGTTTCAGCTTGACAGGCTGCTACTCTATGTATTGGGACTGAAAAGAGCATTTATTAAAGTTTATTAACCTTTATTACAGTGTTCAGTCACCACACATTTAAACTCGTATAAAAGCACAGTGGGAAAATAATCAATCAATATACAATATAAGCGAGTGTGCGCTTATTTAAGCCGACTTATTTTAGTCAGGAATAGAATAAACATTCATTATTAGTGGTACATAAATTATTAATGGCACGCTGGGTTCTTTGTTAATATCAATTACATTCATTAAATCAATGGAATCTAAATATAAAACATTCATTCGTACTGCCACAGTTTTTTTTTCTTTTCTTTTTTCTTAAACATTCTGTTTGCAGATCTTGGAATAGCTCTAGTGCAAATGCTGTACCCACATAGAGACTCCTAGATTCAGCACAAAGCTGCAGTTCCTCGTCTTAAAAGCAAACGATTACTTTGTTTATATACGGTATCTGACAGATCTTAACGCGTCTATGATTCCAGACTAAACATGCCGTTTAATGGACTTTTTATGACTCTATCTAATCTATCGCTAGCAAATCTAATGTCACTCACAAATAATGGTGAAACACATGACACGTATTCTACAGTAGTTCCGGTGATGTCACTAAATAGCCTAGTTGAAATGTGGTGTTAATCAGAATCAGTTGCTAATAATGATAATGGCTGAAACTAAAGAATTCCCAAACGGATTGCAAACTTCTATGGCAAGTTATCTTTAAGAAGGAAATAAGCAGGCATGGATTGATCGAGTGACACCAGACCACTGCAGACATCTTTTAGACTCCATGCTGGATCCATAGTGGCTTAGTGGTTACCACTGTCGCTTTGCACATTCAGGTCCTGGGTTCGATTCCTGCATCAGCTTTGTGTGCATGGAGTTTGCATGCTCTTCCTGTGCTTGGTGAGTTTCTTCCGGTTCTCCTGTTTCCTAATTGATGTTTGCCCCTAATGTGTGATTGAGTGTGTGAAATTGTTGACCAGATGTCCTACCATGGTCAATGGTAGGACCTCAATGGTCCCCATTGGCCGCCACGTTCCCTAGTTGGACTACAGATGTTCCCAGATGGAACTTTAATGGTATTTTTATTTGTTGACTTGATTGACATTATTTAAAGACTTTAAAAGTATCATTAGAACACTGAATGTCACTTTTGTTTCAATACCTTTGGTCGCTGCTGTGACAAAAACGAGGCCTCTAATTAGCTTAAGAGATTCAGATTTATATATCTCCTCAGTAAGAAAGTCGGAAGCAAAGCTGCAAGAAAAATCTTCCTGAGACCTTGAGAGGAACTAAAAGCGAACCTCTTCTAGGTGGAACTGGATAGTGCGAATATAAAATCTTATATTTATTCAGGGTCACTGGGGGTGTTTCGGGATGTGCAGCCGGGCGAGAAAAGTGATATAGATATACACAAACACAAAATAAGAGAAAGATAAACTAAACAGACTGGTGGTCTGTGATCAATACACCTCAACAATGAGATTGAAGCTGATCTCGAAGTCCTGCAGGGGGCGCTGTTTGACCACCTTCCATCTTCGTACTGTGAACTTGGAGCCATGGTGTAATCATGCTGCCATCATAAATCTCCTCATAGCTGCTAATCTGTTTAACAGTGAGATATGAGCCACTGCAGCTGTTCATCTGGGGTGTGTGTCTGCGCGCGCGCATGTGTGTGAGAGCATGTGGATGTGTTTGCACACACCAGCGCCAGCTGCAGTAAAAGTTAATGCAAGAGTCAGAGATGCACATGGGTTTCTGTACGGTTCATCTTCAGCACCGAGGCTGCGCTATCGGCTCGACTAGCTGAATCAACAGTAAGACCAGGCACGGGACGGATGAAAAAAGGGAAGCGTGTGTACGTGTATCTGAGGTGTGCGTATGTGCGTGTGGTTCCTAGGAAGACAAATGGAAGAAAAGAGAATAATAGACCTCAACATCCTTGAGCGCCAGCGGCGAATTAAAGTTTGATGGCACGCAGGATAAAAGGAGTAGACTAGTATAAATGAGCAATCAGCAGGATGTGTGTGTGCTTGGCGGCCTTTTCCGAGTCGCTTCTTTACCGGGTCACATTTAATGACAACACTAACCATTTAAGCAGCACTTCATTTGCGGATTAGGGACGGTACAGCTTGAAATTGTCAGGGTACGACAACGTAGTCAACACACACACAGACAAAACAAACAAGTGCCGTGTACAGTGGATGCAGAAAGTACAGAATGCTGGTACTTGTGGCACACTTTCCTTGGTTGTTTCCTTGGATTTGATTTTTAAATGGGTATAATTGCAATTTTTACCCAGCTATCGACACTTCATCACCTATAATGATGGACTTGAATTTTTGAAAATCAATCAAAAATCAAAAACCAATGTTTCGTATCCACCAAAGTGTTTACATCCTTTAATCAAGCAATTACAGCTGCAAATCTTTTTCTGGAGTTCCTGGAGGTGTAGTCATGTGTCCCTCCCTGTTCCTGTGGCTGAGGCAGATCACGTGGCATGATGCTGCCATCACCATGTTTCACCCTACGGATGGTACTGTATTAGCCACGTCATGTGCTAATACCACGGCTGTTCTGCCCCTCAAAGTGTTTAATTTTCACTTCGTCAGACCAGAGAATCCTTTTCAGCGTCCTTATACCAGCAAAATCCAAGAGGGCTTTCACATGCCTTTCACTCAACAAGCGGCCTTCATCTTGTGACAAGTACTGCACAGATAGCCTGACTCATGGGCTCTTTCTTACCTCCTGATCAAGGCCTGCATTTCCTGGATGCCCAATTTGTCACAACAGCCAATTCTAAGAAGGTTTAAGATTCTTCCACTTCAAAATTATTGAGGCCACTGTGGTCCCGGGAACGTTCAAAGCCTTAGACTCTAACTGAGCCCTCGATACAGCTCAAGGATAATTAAAGCAAACAGAATGCACCTGACTAAAATTTAAATTAGGCATTACATTTAAGTTGTAATGCTTAGCACTGCGGCCTCGCACTTCCAGGGTCGTGGGATCGGATCCTGCCTTACGCTTCTCCAAGCCATTTCAACACGTTTGGGCTATTAAAGGAGTTCCTGGGGGGCCAGCGTTTCAGATATGCAGCAAAACCGGCGTACTGAGAAAGCTTTCTACCTTGATGGTATCCAAGCACTAGTGCAGCACTGAGAAAAGTGCATTAGTGCAGCAGAAGATTATACAAAGAGATAAATGTAGTGTTTACTATCAAGACTGTGTTCTGTTATTCTGCGTTTGAGAAATTCAGTAGACTGACTATAAATCTGACCTGCTGTCTGACTTGAATAAGTCAAAGCTAGCTCAGCTGCCATGCTCCATCAGAAACCTGGAGGAGGAACCAGGATGAGCCAACGAGCAGCCCTCGCTCTCCTTCGCCTCTCCCCCATCCCACTCGGTAATAAAGCACTTCCTACTCCAGAGAAAAAGCTTCTTCTAAGGGGCTGCTTCGCGCGCCTCGGCTTGATCCGATTAAGTCCTTGACTCCCCCCCCCCCATCTCCGTTAAACCATTTCGAACTTCACAGCCAAATGCTTTCTCTCACTCAGCCTCTCTAAATAACTGCAGCGCATCAGCATTTTCAGCTCACGGCACTTCAGTCATAAAAGGAACACCGACTGCCTCAGATGATTCCTGAGGTCAGGTTTACGCTTCCGCTCGGATTTATTTTCGAATAAGAGGGTTACACAAGCTCGAGCTCGCATACAGACAGGGTTAGAGACAAAACTTGCAAAAACTTTGTGTTGGGCGAAAGCAGTGAACACACACCTGCGGAACTGTGACACTGTTACCAGCAGCTAGAAATACACCGCACTTGTGTACAGTACTGTATGTGATCAATCCTGCATGAAAGCATCCTGGCTCCCAAAAGGTAAGGCGCATATAAAGAATCTATACCCCGGATCATAACCTTCAGCATTCAGAATAAAAAAAAGAAATAATTAATGTATGACAGCTTTGTCTTCGGTAGAATAAAAAAAATATTCACTGTTGTTCCAGTTTCAGCGTTGGCCTTTGTCTCAGGAGAGATAAATAAATGCTTCTTGGAAGAAGACAGAAAACCAAATCATTTGCCAATTATTTATAATATTTGCATATTCATATGCAAAAGCCCCTTTGCAGCATTTCAAAAGAAATGTAATATTTATATTGTTTATATATGAACTATCTTTATGTATTCAGCCTGTATTGCAATTCTCATATGATTTAATATAAATAGTAAATACCATTTAACGATTTTAAACAGCATTATACAACAGTTAGATCCGACCACATAATCTGATCAGATGTTACCGCGAGTGCTGATATGGAACATAACAGCACTGGGACGTTTGACTACATACATGTAGTATGTATCGCAGGTGTAATCAATAACCCCTGATCAAGGGCACCACTTGATGTGTGGAACAAGGGATTATAGCGCACTAGCGGACAATAGCGCACTAGCTTTCTATTTTTGCGGCTATTTGGGGATCAACCCTGGGACAGTTAACAAACTGACACTATTCCAAAAGAACTCTATAAAATGAAACTCTGGACTGTCTACAACCTCCATGGTTGACAGTTCTCACCTTTTGGCTACACAGTACCGGTAAGAATTGAAAACTATTTCATCCCTCCTAATTATGCTAGCTATTGGTCGCTAACTGTCGGCCAATATCTCATTGCTAGTTCCGCTAGTGTCCTGCTGGCGCAGAATGAATTAAGCAATATCACATTTAACATTGTGCTGAATTTTGTTTTACTTAATATCAGCATCATATCATCTCTCCTGTAATATTTCCTAATTACAGTCTCTTAAAAAACAACAACAACAACAAAAAAACACAACATTTGAGTTTATATTCAGCTTGATATTTTTCATCCCTATGTAATGGGCATGTATAGAATCTCATATACCATTAGATATCATGGTCTCATACATCATATATGATTCTGCCTACTTGAAGGCAGATCACAGATCACGCACAATTTATCCTGCAAGTTTAATCACGAATACCAACTTAGCAACTAGTAAGCACCAAGTCATGCTCAAGCTCAAATAAGCCCTCATATTGGAAATAGAGCATTTTAATAGACTTACCTGAATATGGTGAGAGACATGGGGAGACGGGGAAACAGCGGCGACATAAAAAGAGAAAAAGAGAGAGAGAGTGAAAAAACTGTTAGTGAAATTTATAGGATTTGAGATGTGACAGTTCATATTGCCTGAGGGCTCCTGCTGGCATCCATGACCTAGCAACACACTTGAGCTCATGGTCTTTCTCAGGGTAATGCATGTGACAGACAAGCAAGAGCACCAGGAAACAGGCCCCCTGTCCAAATTCACATCAATATCACTCCTCTAACTTGTAAAGCTGGTCTACACTGTGTGTTGGAGTATGTGTTGAATGGATGAATGTACTGTACTGTACGGTACACACCTGTCCTGTTACTCTCTCTTCCCCGCCAAGTAGCCAACTCTCTGACTGCCGCACGAACCTCGCTCAAAATGTTCACACTTATTGACGGATTTAATAACTGCAAATGTTTTCATTCCACTCACTGCCTCAGGCTGCAGAATGATGTGACTAATAAATCCGGACCGTCATATCAGCCTGCCACCGAGTACCACAAACGAGCTCTGGGTCACTGCCCAAATGCTTTTAGGCCGTCCAGCATGAAGGTAAGGAGTTTAAATCATCTGCATACGCCAGGACAGCTACGAGTCGGTTAGCTCCAGCACCTGAATGGTTAACCATCACTTTCACACATTTACGGTTAACCGATTCTTACTACATATCAGCAACTACTCTCCAAATGGTGCTTCTCCACTGATTAACTGACGTCTAGACGAAGACGAGGAAAACAAATGACACTTTTTTTGCTGCATTGGGTTTCCAAGCGAAGCATTTTAAGTAGACTGATGACAAATTTAAAAGCCTGTGGATGTGAACACATCCTCAGGGAACCTCAGCTCAACAGTTGCATCAAGCCTTCTGAAAGTCAGTCATATTGTTTCTACCTAATCCTTTCACAGTGATTCAGTGTTTCTACTGTTGGCTCATTTTCTAAGGAAACAGACCAGAAACAGCACAGAGCCGGGTCTTCTCAGATACCCTGCGTGTTGTACTGAACCGTGCTCACATCTTCTACTACTGTGAGACTCTAAAGGTACACACGGGCCTGTGATGTCTATTCAAGGTGTCGCCAATTTAAGCCTTCCTTTTTTTTTTTTTTTTTTTTTTGTGGTAAAAATGTTAATAGTTGCCTAAAAGTCCAACACCAAAGCACCGCTGAGTGTTTGAATCTGATTGGTTATAATAACTTATAATCAGCATATAATCACTGATATGGTGACGTTTTCTATGAAGGGAGTTCAAATCAAACTGAGACTTCTGATTGTGCAGAATAACAGAACACAAAACTAAAAACTATCTTTATTGTTCTATATAGTCAGCTGCTACACTAATGCACTAATTTCACTTGTGCTTGGATACCATCAAGCTAGAAAGATTTCTCAGTACAGCAGAGCCATGACCAGCCTTCCTGCTTTACATCTGAAACACTGGCCTGCCAGGAACTCTTTAAATGGCCCAAACATGTGAAAATAGCTTGGAACTGGGTCAGAACGGGGAAAGAGTGAATAAGTTCTAGCCGAGTTCCTGTAATGTACAAATGATGTGACGGATGAGTCTCTTCCACAAGTCGGTGAGCTGATTTTCTATCGAACATGGTGTTTGTTCTACTTGCTGAATGTTCATGTGACGCACCGTCCAAATGTTTTACTGCGGGCAAGCATCTCAAAACCGTACTGGACTTAAAAGTCTTCTATTAAAGGCCAATTGGTTTTAAACCTTCATCCATGAGAAATTTCATCACTGGTCCCAGATTGTCTTGAACGCCCCTCGAATACTTTTATACTTTTATGCAAAGTTCTCCACTGTCAACACTTTGTAACCCTCAGAGGTAAAGTTATTCACTGTAGAGTCTTTAGGGCATCAATTTATTTTTTCTTTTTACTTTAAGATCATGTTTCACAACCTTAAATGAAACTATACAGTAAATGAATAAAAGAATACAACGGTCTGGGTCATGCTGTTATAGGAGACGCATACAGTAGACTAAGCGATGGCTGGCTGCAATCACCTACGGCTTTTTTGTTGGGAAAGTTAAATTGCTGACGACCCTAACCTCTGGCAATATACAGACATACACACGCTTGAACACACAAACATACACTACAAGCAACTTGCACTGTAAGCTGATTGGCTTTTCCATGTCCTCAGACTGTGGGAGGAAACTGGGGGACCCAAGCACAGGGAGATGCAACATGCACACCGCCGGAAAGTGAGATCTGATACCACCATCATAGAAGCAGTGTGTCTCTCTTTTATTTCTCGATTAGTTATACAACATGTGTGGTGTGGATACATGAGCAGGTCAACGTCATACAACACAAAAGCTTCGGGGCCAAATCAGGACACGACTGAACAGCAGGCTAAATCAATAAGCCAGTCAATGTTTTATTTACTCGTGTGCTCATCTGAAAGTCTCACTTTGTGGGCACATTTGTCCATGTTGACAGAACACCGAACCACAGAACACGTGTTAACACACACTTTCACACACCCACTGTCTTTAGAAAGTTCCCCTCTGAGAGGAGACATGTGTTACCTGTGTTAAGACTGTGATTATTCTCATTCTGCTCCATGCGATTAAGTGGGTGGTTAAGCCAAAGTCAATCTATGGAAACAGACACTATGTAGTGTTTACTATTCTTATAAGAGGGGGAAAAAATCTAACTAGTCACGCAGGCACCCAGGGCCCCTGAAGAATAAATCTAACCATGCTTAAAGCAGCACTTAATAAAGTCTGTGTGACACCTTAAAAAAGAAACTAGTGCGAGACAGCTTTCAGCCCAGGAAGTGTGTGTGTGTGTGTGTGTGTGTGTGTGTGTGTGTATGTGTGTATGTGCCATTCATAAATTTGCTGATCATTTTAGTATTAAACAATCAAGAAGCTAGAAATCCTTAAAAAGAGACACCTTTCTAACCAGTCGCTTTAGGGTTATTACATGGGTAGTGTAATGGGTAAGGTGTTGGACTGGTCCCCTGCACCACATATCAGCAATTCATGTCAAATCGTCAAATCTCAAGAGACGTCCTGTTAACCGTATTTGCTGACTACATAGGGTGCATGGTGTTAACTTCATGTCAAAGAAAATACATTATTACATCTGTTCCATGTTGTACTAAAGGTGCAAACTTGCCATTGCAAAAAAAAAAGTGCCAGTTAATTTCCTGTTCATTTTCCCATATCTTGTCTTTTTTTATGTCTTTGCCTCATGGATATGCAGCATGGGGTATTTGTATACAAAATACATCCAAACAACAACAAAAAAAAGTCATCAAGCAGGTAGCAACAGTATGTATGAACGATGGATGTTTGCAAAAATATGTTTCTATCAGTTGAAGAGAAAATAATGTCCACTAGGTTTCAATAATTATCCAATCTTTATACCTTATTATACAGCAGGTAGTTCCGACCAAGTAATCTGATTGGAACAAGAGCTATTCCACAAGTACTGATATTACGCATAACAGCAATGCAACGTTTAACTATATGCATCACTCTGCATCACAGGTGTTCGAACAGTCGTTAATTATACTAACTGTTGGGCGACAGCGCTGCCATTTGCGTTGGTTAATTCCGTCGATCACGGAAGAATGTCTTGGCGGAGCAAAATAACTGGTTAAATAAATAAATCTGTTGATAATGAATGGGTTTTGTGCAACTGTTGTATAAAAACAATACAGTAGAACCTTGGATTACGAGCACAATTTGTTCCAGAAGTGGGCTCGTATTCCAAACCAAATCGAATTCTCCCATAAGAAATAATGAAAACTCAAATTATTCGTTCCACAGCCCAAAAAAAAAAACATAAAAATAATTAATACAATATATAAAGTAAAAGTAAAAAAATTAACCTGCACTTTACCTTTAAAAAAAGTAAAATAAATCCAGACAGATGTGCGCGCAGGTGTGCATGTGTGTGTGTGTGGAATTAGCCCCTTCCCTCGCCTCGTCTTACACAGTAAATCTCCTCCTCCCTCTCCCCCACCTCGCTTTCACAACAAACACACACACACAACGGAAACACTGTTTTAACGAGAAAAAAATAAATCTCTCTAATGACACTTGATTGAGCGCATACTAACAGAATCACTGCTGTAAAGTCAAAAAAAAAAAATGAACCAGCACTTTACCTTTGAAAAAAATTGCGACAGAGCAGAGTGAAGCCGGGGAGCGGGGTGTAATGGCGAGAGAGCGTGTGCATGTGTCGGTGTGTGTGTCGTGTGGGTGTGTGTGTGGTGTGTGGGTGTCAAATTACGCGCGCGCACACATAGGAGACACGCTGAAATACCAGTAAGAGACGAGTCACTAAGATCTACTAAGACCCAGTAGCAAAGATGATTACCCACAATTCCGCATCGCAAGAGAGAGAAAAATCATTGGCTCAGTTGTGATCACGTGACGCTCGGTGTCAAAACAAGAGCGCATGGATGATACATGATACTCGGCACTTGTAAACCAAGACTTGCTCAGTTTTTCAAATCAAAATTTATTAAAAAGCTTTGCTCATCTTGCGGAACACTCATAACCGCGTTACTCGCAATCCGAGGTTCCATTGTATCATACTAAAGGTTGTGCTGTTGTACTGAATATCAATGGCTGTGATCTCCTGATATCTACGACTGCATCACATCTGTGCTGACGTGCTGATATTCAATATAACAGCATGACCCTGAGTGTGATATTGCTTAACTGTAGCAAAATGATAATCATGTGTATAAGCAGGGTTATAAACTTTTGCTACACCCTGTATGTACACAATTAATATTTGAAAATTATCTGCACATTATAATAAATAAGGGCACAAGAGTGTGCAAAGAACTTCCTCCTGCTTCCACAGACAGGCAATGTGACATGATAGAAGATGGACTTCGGTACCCAGACCCTGACTTCTGGATCTGGATTAACAACAGTATAATTGTTCTATAAGACACTGAAAATACAGCCCAAGACCGAGTATTTGAATTCAGAACAATGACTAGTCTTTAACTGGTAATGGTAATAGGATTGAATCAATGGATATCCTGTAAGCAGCAATGCCTGTTGCCATGGACACAGAAGGCAGTGGAGTAAATGAATAATAGGAATGAAATGAATGGGCCAATCAGACATAATGGAGGCTGGATGAGTTCTTTAAGGCTCAGCCAAACGCCAATGAAGCTGCCATTTTTATGTTTCGGACACGAGCTGCCAAGCCCACAATAAGCTTTAGTCATTAAAGATTAACCAAAAAAATGCACAATACACAGGACGCTCGTGACGGCTATACCCATGGCTGCTGACTTGACAATTATTTGAATTATCAGAAGCCACACAATAGACGCCTCGCTTTAATGCTCACAGCATCTGACAGGAGTGCACTATTCCCAGGTGAAAGGCATGCTGGGAGCTGTCAAGTGCTTTTGCATCATTGTATCACTTTGCCTCCATTCTGCCCAGCTGGGGCAAACATAAAAGCTTCTGAGATATTAGGGGGGGTATTCCCATTAGTAACATAGTGCATAATAAATTTCCATCAAAGAAGAGTGATATGCTCTCACAAACCCGACTTATCTGATCTGGAGTATCTGATCGGTTATGGACGACTTCGAGCTAAAAAAAAAAAAAATATATATATATATATATATATATAAAATTTGAAGAATAAACAAGGCAGCTGTGGAAACAGAATCAACATTAATCAAAAGCCTTTGCAACTTTGTGTTTGGCTTGTTAGCATGTGTTTGATAGTCTCTATTGAGTATGTTGTGAAATACACTGATGTAAGTTATTTCAATCATTAAGAGCAAATTTTCTCTAGGTTTTGTATGATACATCTAAAATAGAAAAAAAATTGTTAAAATTATTGTTTTGAAATTATTGGATTGAAATCCTTTCTTTTCAAAATGGTGAATTTGGGGGAAAATAAATTTTTAAACAAATATATTAATAATGTACAATAAATAAATAAATACATGGAAAATAAATAAATGAAGTCTGTAAGTCTCAATATCAGCTATTAAATTATCCGTAATGTACAAAAAGAGTCATTTACACAGTACAGAGTAGACAAGCTTATTAATGCAAAAAACTGGTGGATTTTTCAAACACCACTCATCTCTCTGAATTAATAAGCAAATATTTTCGCACCGATGTCAAAGTAAATATCATCAGTCGAGTCGCGAGCGACGTCGTGGCTCCTGTACATCAAACACCGTGAGTGGCATTTACCTCAGGAGGTACAGTATTAGTGCCACAGATATGGATGATGCTTATGATCACAACATGATTACTCATTCCTTTTTCACTGTGTGTAAAACTGCAAAAGATTCTTGAAATCCAGTTTTCACCTTTTTTTTTTCTTTTTTAGTAACAGTTTTGGTTGTGATGCAAGTCAACGTGAAACTCTTCAGTCAAGGAAAAGCTGCAATCCTCTAAATTAAATATAGCTGCATACGACATTCGGTTTTATTCGATTTTATTTGATTTTTTAGGTCTATTACTAAACTATTAAAAATCTGCATGGTTTCCATAAATGCTGTTGCATCATTTTCAAAGCTTCCTATTTATTCTTTCCTTGACTTCTCCAGGTCTGGAAAATGTGATTGATAAACCCTTACAGGATTTTCATGACCAAATGAACCCAGTGTTAAAATAAGTTTTTTTGTGCTTTATCCCTTAGCCCCTGGCACTGCACTGATGTTTTATCCCTCACCTCCTACATCTACTTTGCGCTATTTTTGAAATGGAAACATGGTCGTGTAGCACTTTCATCGGCGTCGGCTTTGATCATAACTGCATTACTTGGAGTGGATTCGCCTTGCTTGTGCAATGCTTTTTAAAAGCACCTGCCAATTGAATAAGTGCGATGTAAACAAAACACAAGCGGAAAAAAAAACCAGAGGGTGAAAATGTGCTAGTGGTCAGCGTGAAATTGCGTGTTTAATTGACATCCGTAATCTAATGGCTTTCAGGAAACAGCACCCACTGTGACATTTGAACACCTGTACAGACACAAATGCATAACTATGACCAAATTCTCTCTCTCATTTTGCACTAATGCCAAACACTAAGGCACGATCTGGCTATTAAGCGACAGCGCTTTAAAACCAGACCTCAATTTTCAGCGTACATCTAAAAGCTTTGCCATAGCACAACTCAAAACAAGGCGACAGGACTGTAAAGCCCTCCCCAAGGGTATACCCACTAATCCTTTCCTCTACAGAAAGTCCCTGACTTAAGAAAGAGTTCTGTTCATAAGTCGGATTTGTTCTTAAGTCTGACAAAGGGAGGCTTATACACCTTATGACACGAATATACAACATAAAGCATAACATTCCTCTTGGCTAAATCCGAGCGGTACATCCGTCCACTTTCCCCACGCTGCCATCATGGGGCCGAAAAACCGTAACCGCATGCAAGCCTTTTTAAACATGCCTAATGACCTCGTTTAAATTCAAACCAGGAGGGAGGGACAACGCTACCTGCGTGAATGGATGCCATTTTGTCACACGGCTGTTTTCCACTGTATTGGACTGTGAACTGTAATTGGACTGTTTCATTGAGGATTTTCCGAAATTAGGATTATCCACCATCAGGACAGCTTTACAGGACAGACCTTTTCTATCATCATGCTCCCAGACTGATTCATTGAAACCGGTGAGGCCGACTCATTTCTCCCGTACACCCCATGAAAAATATTGTCCATCATTGTAAATATATATTTGTATGTGGTGCACTGCAGTGTCTATATTTTGTACAATACGCATGAGCTATGTCCATGATTTGTTCGCATCTACAAATGTTTGTATATCTGTAGTGCGTCCATATCTGCGGAAATTCATAACTCGAATGCCCGTAAGTCTGTAAGACTCTATTTATCTTATAAATTTTTATAAGTGATCCAGAATTCCATGTTCAGCCGGTTTCCTTCTCCCATTTTTTTTGTTCAGGATTTTACAATAATTATATTTATGTATGTCCAAGAAGCACACAAGTCTAATGCAGCACACTGGCTCAGGAATCTCTCAGTGATATCTGTTCACTGTTCTTAAATATGTAAAAAAAAAAAAATAATAATAATAAATAAATAAATAAAAAAGCTTCAGGTCTTCGTTTAGAAGCACATTTGCAGTAGTTCAAAAGGTCAAGCCTTGTAAAGCTGCTTGTTAACAAGAGGACACACGGGGTGACATTTTGAACCTGTCTGGGTCTCTGTGAAGCTGCAGAAACGTCAAATACACAACTACTGCTTTGGCACAATGCTGTTTAATACGCAGACTAGTACAGCACTCATTTCTACAAAATCAAGCTTAGTGCATTACTACAGCATACAGCATACCTGACAGATAACACACGATCTGTCTATTTATTAACTCACAAATGATCCGACTAAACCACTGGAAGGATACATTTGACTCAGAAATAATAATTTTTTCAAAAATTAAGTTTTTAAGCTAAACTGTATCGAAGCCATGTGCTGTTTGTGAGTAATGACTGTTAATAATTGCTCAGTAGTGAGAACAGATCGACATGAGAGAGATTGAAGTTGCTGGACTTACTGTAAAAACAAAAGTCTTTCTGGCTACTGGCATTTTCATGAAGTTTTTTCCCCCCGTAGTCTACACATTAATCAGAGCAACTCTGAATTCTAATCACAGGTCCACTTTAAGAGGAACGCCTTTACACCTGCTCTTTCATGAGATTATCCAATCAGGCAATCAGACAGTAGGAGAAAGGGGACAAAAGCGTGATCTCTGTGACTTTAACCGTGGTATGGCTGTTGGTGCCAGATGGACTGCTTTGAATATTTCAGATACTGCTGATCTCCGGAGATTTCCACACACAACAGTCTCTCTCGGTGAGTGTATATTAATTTGCGCAGTCTAATATACAGTACTTAGGTGCATACACACTGATCAGGCACCATGGTGCAGTGGTTCATCAGGTAGCACCACCAGGGTCTGGGTTCGATTCCTGCCTTAGGTTTGCATGTTCACCCTATGGTTGGTGGGTTTCCTCCGGGTGCTCCAGTTTCCTCAAACAGTCTAAAGACATGCAGGTTAGGCTAATCTGCATTTGGTGTTCCCACATTAGTCATAGTGTGTGAATGACAATAGGATGTCACGCTGTCAATCTGACCCATTAAGTAACTGCCATGCGTAGAAAGAACGGATACATCTCCAGGGTGGGGGGTATCCGTCACACGAAGATAGCATGTGGACGGACCTAAAATACTCTGATCAAATAACAAACCCACCACCAGGTGAACTGATCAACATTGATCAACTGTATAGGACCATGGGCACTGAAGGCTCACCCATCTTCATTGGGGACCAATGGCCAACCTGTTTGGTCTGATCCTACAGAAAAGCCAGTAAAGAAAAAAAAAACTGTTGAAAAGTCATGACAGAAAAGCACCAGATCAACCAATGCACCACAGCCTGCCGCGACCCAGCAGGCAAAAAACGACTCGGTCTCCAAACTTCCCAGATCCCACTCCAAATGAGCATCCATGGGATGCTCCAGACAAAAAGTCCAATCCATAGAGGCTCCACCATCCTATCCATGGATCAAGTCCAATCCATGAAGGTAGCTAAAGGATCTACCGCCAATGTCCTGGTGCCAGACCACCTGAGAGTTCAGAGTTGCCCAGTTGGCACAAGAAGAACGCACATCCTTGGTGGTTTTAATGTTATGGCTGATCAGTAATGCATACAGTATAACATTGCATATATTTTTTATAATGCAAGTGATGGCACAAAATAATTATGACACCTTATTCTTTAATTATCTGTCTGATAAATTCATAACAAAAGGTGTTCTGTGAATGTGTTAATTCTTTCCTCAATAATGGAAAACATATGGAAACATTAGCATATGGCATATACAGTAAATATAATTATTACAAACCCAGCAGAGAGAAACGTGATCAAATCCACAAAACATAGTGAAATAGCTACGTTTTATGAATATGGTTCTGGATAATGCAGAAACGGTGTCTAGCTCTTGCAGCATGTCAGAGTTCGTTCGTTGCTTTGTGTTTGCAGGAATGTTGTCGTCCTGTACCTCTGTGACTATGAACAACACGTAACCCTGATCTCCAGCTGCTGCCTCAGGGGACGACGTTGCAGCAAAGACTGTGTGATTATTAGCTCATGATGGCCTGTTCAGGGCCTCTGCCTTTTGCAATCTCGCACAGCAAAAACAGTGCACACACACACACACGGAGAAAGACAGATCAAACAGATGAAACAAACATGCTAGTGCTATTATCAAACACCTGCTGTGAGAATGAGAGGGTAACACCGGCACACAGGCAAAGAGCCAGAACGGAAAAAAAAGACAAACACATGGTGTCGGAAATGCAGCAGAAAGATGGCTGGGATTTGACCTCAAGTGCCACCTTTTTCTCCCCATCATTATCCCTCTCCTGTGACCATGAGTCAGTTCTCCTGCACTGATGTTCTGAACCTGCCCTTTCCTAAAAGCTTTCTGCGAAACACCACATCATTTGCGGACAATTTTTTGCAGGCTACATGCAAAAATTGTGATAAATTATACAGGACTGAGCCAAAAATGCAGGACATTATAATAATGTATTATAGAAACATCGAGACGTATGTAATAATGACTATTAAACAACATGCAATTGATGCATAATTGTACGTTTGACTGTTGTTAAGGGCTTACAAGTTACAGTACTAGCCGCAATGTCTTAAATTATACTAATGCTGTAGAATTTGTTTTCTACAGCCCGCCCCATTTTCAGCTTCTAGATCAGTGATTTTGAATATTGCATTCCAATATGCAATATACAAAAAAAAAAAAAGAAAAAAAAAAAGACTGCCCCTTTAAATGTAAAGACGTATTCCACATATTTAACAGCTGTCCAAATTAAACAAATGCAGTCTGTGCAAACTGCACTCATGACGAGCGTTCGACATGCAAGAGTTAGATCCTGATGAGTTCAAGAGGAAGGTGTTGACGAGTCTGAAACCCGCTTGTAGAAAGTACCAATTAGACGGCTGGGACGGGAGCGAAGGCTTCGCCAGACGGCACCACATGAACAGGTCTCTGCTGAAGTCTGCGACGTCTCTGATGATACTGCACTCTGTCGCCTCCCACTTTTTTTTTCTTTTTTTTTTAGAGATGAGTCAAAGCGGGGACTCGGTCACATCCCAGGCCAATTATCATCAAACACCGGAGTGCCATAAGGGTTCAAATGACGAGCGTCATACAAGAGAAAGCTTTATAGAGTATAGCGGAGCATTGAAGTGAAAGGACATGTTGGTCTGCTTTGGAAATGGAAGCCATGCGACTTATCCTTCACATGGGAAAAGGAGCGCAAAAAGCAGGGTAATAAAGTACAAAAACGGCGGCGCGAGAGACGATTCAAATGGTTTAAAGAAAGCAGACACACACACTGAATTCTCCTGAAGTTATAACTGTATTAAAATTCAGAAATAGCGCAGAGACTGTGCTAGAGAGTAAATACTTTGGAGTGGAATGCAACAAAGACATGGGCAAACACACGCATGCCTGGTGGACAAGATTGTGAAGTTATGAATCATAGATGCAAAATTAGTTCCTACAAGGGGTTGCAACGTCTGAGTTGTTCGTTTTATATCATGTAAACAAGTCTTTCATTAGGAAATCTGCCACCCCGCCACAACTGCTGTTTCTCCATGTCTCCTTCTCTGAGCCGCCTCTTCTACACCCCCTTCGATCATTCTGCTGGCCTCTTGGAAATTACCACTTCCCCCTTACCTACAGAGCAGAAAATGACTCATTTGAAACCAGCCATGGCTTGAATCCTCACCACGGGAAACTGGTTCAGGAGGGTGTAGCAGTGAGGTGGCCTGCCTCTGCAGCACTCACATTAGCATTTTGCCACAGGCTGTCACATCCACTACTGTGAGATATGCAGTGAAAGAGCCCGAACTCTAATGCGAAACTATGCACTGCCCAGGGTTTCTAACTCTCTCATACACACACACAGAGAGACACACACACCACCACCACCGACAACGGGCCACGTGAAGCGACTTTCTCCACGCACGACTCTGCCAATGGAAAAAATGCCTCCAATACACCACCAGGTTGATTTCACGAGACAGTGTGTCACAGCCTGAGGTCTGGTAGAGACAGTCAGGAAAACACAGCGGCGAGAAGCTAGATGGATTATATTTCTTTTCCCTCAAATCAGTTTCAGAGTTTAGAAAAGATCACAAATCCATCAATATGTCGAGTACAATCTGAACCTTTCAAAGCTCAAATAAGAGCCTTGTGTAGACCAGTCACGAACTACATCACCTGGAGTGAAAAGGGAAAAAAAGGAAAAGAAAAAAAGTTCTTATGAAATAAACCTGAAAACAAAGTCTCGTGTATATACAGGGAGAGGAAAGAAAGAAAGAAAAAAAAGGAAAAAATGACTAAATCAATCCTTATGAAATCCACAGACACAATCATTCATGTGATGAAATGAGACCAGACAGTGAGATTGCATCCAAGTACAGCCTTTTTCCACAAAGTCCATATCACCAGAGACAGCTGTGCTAGCAAGGCTAAGAATGTGCTCTGGCGTATCTTCGCCTTGCAAGCAAAGCCATGCAAAAGAGCATCACAAAATATGTATTTACAAAAAAAAAAAAAAAAAAAAATGTAATAAAGTAGTGAAGCTGTGGCAAATCCATTTTTCTCCTAGACTGTAGATCCATGTACATCATCAATGGCAGGTGATTACACAACGTGAAATGCATCCTACAGTTTCTTCCCATATTTAACAAGTTGACACCGGTCTCAGGGTTCCGTTAATGCTTTAGCTTCAGATAATGAATTTTTCATCCCTTTATTTCACTCCTCATCTGAACACACTGTTTCATGGTCTATAGAAATGAGCGACTGCAGAGCTGCAGAGACACACCCCAGACATACAGACAACAGCTGAGCTGAGGACCAACCCGAGGCAGGGGATCTTCTCATATGAGGTCACAAAAGAAGAAAAATTGAATTAGCTTGTTTAAACCCTAGACAAAAATGAAAAGAAAAAAAAAAGACCAAAAAAACAAACATTTATAATTTTCTGACATTCTTTGTTTGTGTTCACAGATGATGCACTTACGTAATAAGTGTATTAAACCACAAATGTAATACAAATCTTCAGTTTTTAACATATTAATCCCAGAAACATAATGAATGTCTTATTACATTTGTGAGAAATGATTGCAAATTTGAAAACTGAAGATTTTCATCTTTCAACAAAAAAAACTAATTATGCAAATGTAACATTAACTACTGTAATATCACATTTCTATGTTAATTACTGTACATCAATGGCTACCACTTAAAAGTGGGACTTAATGCACTTTGAAAACGATAATGTGATAGACCTGAGACTGTATGGACTGTTGGGACATGAAGGACTGTACATGAAGGACAGATGACAGGACTGTCAGAACAATCATATTGACACAATAAACATAAAAACATTAAGAAATGTTCAGCATTCGTGTATTCAGTGTATACACATGTGCTATCAAGCCAGAGAATGTCAATCATATTTTTAAAGACACATTTAGCCTATAGATATACTGTAGGCTCATGCTATACACTTACAGAATAAAGACAGGCTTCAAAAATGTAAAGCTGGATCAGACTTGTTTTGTCCAGAGAATTCCATGGTGCTTGATTGGATTAGGATCTGAGGAATGTGGAGGCTGGACCAACAACCTTATAGTTCTTTGCCTTCTACATTTAGGCATTTGGCAGACGCCCTTATCCAGAGCGACTTACAGGACCTTTTTTCTTCGACTTATGAACAAACCGAACTTACGAACAAGCTCTCGGAACGGAACTTGTTTGTATGTTGGGGACTCATTTTTTTATACATTTGAAATTTCTATATATGTAGCAATCATTAAGTATTTAAGAGACGGCAAAATGATGATGGCTCCTTTTGGAAGCGCCATGTTCCTCTTAATCATTTGCCGCTCTATAAACACTTGATTTGACAATGACGATTGTTAACAGCGCTATAGAAATGAAATTGAATTGAATTCTTTGGCACTAAAGAGACGTGCTTTGGGATACAAATACAGATTGTGGGATAGAAGGCATCCGGCAGCTGCTTTTCACACTACTCGGATGGCATGTCTGTGGAAGACGCGTTACTTTACAAATCACAATATGTCGCTTACAAGACGAAAAGTGAAAATGATTCTGGGTAGCACTTTTCTCAGCAATACATACAATCTTACAAAACTGGACGATTTTGGAAAACCCATAATCCACATACAGAATAAACTGTGGCTCTGCGTTTAAAATGTAAATGTATGCAAAAATGCCTGGGTGGCTTTGTAGAATTAAGCTGCATCATGAGAGCCCTACAGACTGCCTGTAGAGCCACTTCTAGTCTTACACAGGCACTCTGAGCGTGGCGTGGGTTGAACGGTGATACACACCAGCTAACGTGTTATTCATCCTGGAACATTTCTCCTTCCTTCTCCAGCAGTACTGTATAGCTATCCTGAGCGTTATCCATTCCTCTGTGCTGCCGTTTATTAAGTCGTCAAATTATTCATGGTGTCACAGTTCAGTGTGTGCTGAACAACACAAATACTAAGTGGGCTTTAACAGCCCTGAAGTGTGTGTGTGTGTCAATCTATTAAACAATTCCTTAAGTGTAAGTAGGTGGGAACAAGTTTAGATGTTTGCCCATGCTCTTTTAAATGCTGCTCTGTGGTGTGTGATGTCCCCTTGTGTCCTCTTAAAACGTGTGTGGGTACGATATCGCTGCCAGCGTTCATGAGCGCACCTGAACACCACGGAGCATATAATTACAGACAGAGGCATGAGCATGCAGATAACAGAGGAGTGTTTACAGAGCAAAGAGCCGAGCGCTCCTCCAAGAGGTGAATGAGGAGGTAGACATAATGAGGGAGTGAGTGTGAGTGTGTGTGTGTGTGTGTGTGTGTGTGTGTGGGGAGGGAAATGAAGCCACATCAGAGCATGATGATGAGCTGAAGCACAAACACTGACACACTGATAGAGCTTAGAGTAAAGGCTTAAAAGATTCAAAACGCAGTAACGAGAAAAGACGAGCATAAACACTAGACAAAAATGAGACGGGCTTGTAGAGGTACAAAAGAGCGAGAGATTGTAGCAAGGGTGTCAGGGAAAGTGCTGAAAAAAAAAAACAAAAAAAAAAAACGAGGAGGATGCCAACAAACATGTCAACATGATGAAGAATCAGTCTGCACCCAGAGTCATCAGTCCTGACCTCCACAGCAAATCACCAGAGAGAACGCCGCCACAAATCAGTCAATAAAACCGGATAAAAAATATGAAATAAATCAAGCATTTACAGACTGAAATAAAAAAAACGGTGCGAATCAGAGACAGGATTTGTTGGTCGTTGAGTTCGGCGCGCACTGACACGGGGGCCGTGTCAGAAGCAGAAAGGCATCATCGACGCGGAGGTCTGTAATCCGATTGTTCATGAGATGTCGATTCATTCCGAGAGCGTTGCAGGACGCAAGGCAAATCACAGCAATGTATTAAAGCAGTCGTTCCGATAAGTTATGGGTTCTACAGTAACAGCTCCTTCACAGAGATGGTGTTTTCTGTAAAGAGTTGTTCATTCAACATTTATGGAAGTCGTCTCCAGTGTCAATGCTTATAGATTTTATTTATTTATTTTTTTTGCACCAAGGCAAAAAGACAGAAGTTTGAGACTATTATAACAAAAACGTGATGTACGAGGTGCGTTCAAGTCAAACCAGGACTGAAACACGTGAAATTTGTTTTGAATGAAGGTATAAAACCGTTTGACATGCAGAAGACTTCAAAGACTTCGGTAATGAGACTTTTAAAACATTTGAAAGGTGCAAACTTTTTCAACGTTTTATTTTTATTATTTTATTATTATTAAGGTGGTGAACATTCAGCAAATGGAAGGCCTGATTCGTGCATAGACGCATACATGTCTACACAAAATCATTCACCACCACTACTTACTAAAACGACAGGAACTCGATTGAGCGCTACAGCCACACCACCCATACAGCCCTGATCTTTCTCCAATTTCCACGTCTACCTTGATGGTATCCAAGCACTAGCGAAACGTTAAGCCATTAGTGCAGCAAGGGATCAATCAAAAGTCTCGGTTTGACTCGAACGGATCTGCATATAAATGGACATGAAGCATCATTAAAGAGGATTTATCCGAACCCTCTTTAACTTTTAAAATTGTCTTACTGTTTTGATGCTGTAGGCAGTGTGGTGTTAACGGAAGCCGCCGCATACTACTGTACAGTATATGGCTTGTAAATGTAAATAAACCCAGAGTTATGAGCGCATTTATAGAAAGTGCTCTTCAGATCTTAAGTAACAGCCGAAAGGCAGGCGGATTCTGATTATCACATTCGCAATCAAATGTGCGACACGCAGCCGGTTCATCAGCAACTGTGTTCCTTCAGGTCCTGTTTAATGAAGCGGCTAAAAATATGCTTTCCCAATATGTTATTAAGCCTACAACTACTACACACACACACACACGCATTTAAAAGTGGCCATTTTCTCTCTCCTGCTGAGTGTGTGAGATGTGTTCTGACCACTCTGGCTCCTCGGGTCTCCCAGCTCTTAAAAGCAGGACGTAGCATCATTACTCCGGAGCGGAAAGAGCTCTGAAAGAGCTGCATGGTATAACCTGAATTACTCGGAGCTAAAGCAACTCGTGCACTTGTATGTTTTTGGAGGTTATTCCATAAGCTGCTGCTCTAATTAGAAAACACACTGTTAAATAATACAAGGGTCGTGTTCAGTCCTGAGAGCGAGGAGGCAAACATGAATGAAATATAACCAAGCTGTCAGAAGTGTTATAGACTTAAACACCATGCGTCATAACCACATCAGGAAAGATGTCATCCATTTTTAAGGTATCGGGTACAGTATGATGTCCAGTTACATCATTTGAGTTTCATTTTCAGTTCAAAAGAAAAAAAAAAAACTTGGATGTACTATACACTGTATTCATTTTGTATTTATATATAATTTCTAGGAACATATAAGGTAACATGTAAAAGATTGGATATGCCTTCTAAATCCATGGTCTTTCCTAATTATTTCTTTTTGCATTGTAAAATGATACTGAAGGAATCCAAAACATGCAGTAGGTTCCTTTTCGTTTACCTTTTAAAGCATCGGTGCAAAGAGAAATCATAAATTAAGGTGAAATGAGGTTTAATCTCAATTTATTTCATATTTTGCAAAATATGCAAAAATACGATTATAGTGTTAGAAACTGGTAATAAAATGGGTGTCTGGAACAGATCGTCTGCATTTACATTATTTCCTATGGAAAAACGTGTTTCATAATACGGCATTTCGCCTCAAGGACTCTTTAAATTCATATGCCAAGGTAGCACTGTATTGATCTAGTATGTACAAAATAAATCCAAATTTGTGTCTGGTACTGTATATGTAAAAGAAAAAAAAAATAATAATACTACCTTTCAGGATGTCCTGTCTTGGGAAAGTAATCAATGATGATCTGGTGTCATGTGTGTCATGACTAGTTCAGGATGGATTACTCTCCAATAGTAATATTTCCACTGAAGTTTTCCAAGCATTTGTTTTTCCCCCCCCCCCCCCCGATTTTCTCCCTAATTTAGTCGTGTCCAATTCCTCCCCGTCACTAGGGGTCTCCCACATTAAGGTTACTACTACCACTCAGCCGGGAGGGCCGAAGACTATCACGTGTTTCCTCCGAACCACGTGACGCCAGCCGACCGCATCTTTTCGAACTGTTTGCTCGTGCACCGTTGGGAGCGGAGTAACACACTCGGAGGACAGCGCTATCCGCTCCCTCCGTTGCGCGAGCTCACAGACGCCCCTGACTGGCTGTAGAGCCGTGATTAATGTGGGAGCACTAAGTACCTCTCATCCCATCCCCTCCGGGATTCGAACTAGCGATCTCCGGATGATAGGGCGAGCGCTTTTACCACTGCGCCACTCGGAGGCCAATCATTGTTTTTAATATTAATTACACAATGACACGACACTTGTTTTCAGATGACATAAAGAGATGAGACAAAAAACAATGCATCAAGAGGAAAATTCCCTCTATCCCAAGTTCACTTGGCTCTGGGAATCCGCGCACACAGCCCGAGGTGGGGATCGAACTAACCACTAGTGCTAACCACTACGCCACCACGCTGCCACTTCTTCCCAACACGTTACACAAAACATTCTAACAACAGACCGTTTTTAACCTATT
>JAAGKR010003485.1:0-21035 GCA_011419295.1 Clarias macrocephalus
ACCATATCTGCAATCCTAATTTACACAATGCATCTCTGCCCAACAAATTAACCGGGGTCTGACTTGAAACTAATACAGGTATAGTCACACTTTTATTGCTAGTCTGTAGACGGACTGGAGCGGTCATAGGAATCAATTGCTTTTGTCTCGAGAATCCTACTGTCTTGGCAAATTTCCCAGACAAGGGGAGATGTGAGGCATGACTTAAATTAAAGCATGTATAAACCGCTCCTGTATCAACTAACATGGGTGTATTTTTACCACCTACCTCAATGTGTAACATGGGTTCTTGTTCAGCATTAGTTGTTAAAATAGGCAACTGATTCTCCCCCGTAGGATTCTCTGGGCACCCCTAATATCCGAGCTTTGGACCCCCCCATGGGTTTACTGGGCCTTGAACCTGATCTCGAGGAGGCTGCTGCCACCCCCCTCCCATCACACCCCTCGGGGGCTGGGGCCATGGATGTGTGGGGCACCTTGATCGGTTATGTCCAGCCAGCCCACACCCCCAGCCTGGTGGAAAGTTAGCATAAGCGTCTCTTTGTCCCCTCTGGCGCTGATTAGTTCTCCACTCTTTCTGCCTTTGCGGGTAAACATTGATGACTGGTGCAGACATCTGGTGTGAGTTTGGGGGTAGGGCTGCTGGTGCTGTCAGGGCTGTGCCTGCAGTTGGCTGGATCATGGATGAAGGATTGCCTGGGGCCCCCCCAGACACTTCCTCAGCTGTAATTAGAGTAGCTTGAACCTTTTTCTTATTTTTTTAGTCAGTTCTTCAAGCTGTAACTGAGCTAGTTTCCGTTGTAGCTCTTTCTCTTGAGCTTTCAACTTCTGCTCATTTTTCCTGTACTGTTCAACAGCATGTGAGACGTGATCGCAGAACTCTTTGTGTGACTTTGAGGTTAAACCGACCACATCTTCCAGTTTACTTTTTACAGGCTGAGGCATGGCATTTACTATAGTTTGTCTAAACAGCGTAGACAACAAGGCATCCCCTTCAGGGTCACTTTCTGTCTCTTGCTTCCACTTCTTTAACTGTCTTTGTATGTACAGAGTTGGGTTCTCTGTTTCGTCCAGCTGGTCACCCTTTAATGCCTTTGGGTCAACTCTAGTTGGATACTCTGCACGTAAGGCCTGCCACATGGCGGGGCGGAAAGCATCAAAGACAGTTCCATCGATATGGTATGTATCTACAGCCTCACTCATGTCGGACGCCTGGAGGACTTCCTCTATCTTTCCTCCCCCCAAAATCTTTGCCAAAAGAGCTTTCATATCTCCAACCGACAACAGCTTGCCTGAGGTCTCCTCTTCTAAGACCTTAATCCATTTCCCTGCACTCTCGTGAATGTTAGGGAGGCGGTTGACAAGCCCCTCGAGATCCTGAGTTGCCCATGGTACATATTGTCCCCGTGCACCTTTAATTAAAATTGGGAATTGTGGAGCTAAGTTCCTAAGTCTCCCAGTGTTTCTTCCCTGTTTCCAACTGCCTATATTGAATGACAACTCCTCCTCATCTCCATTCTCTCTACTGTACAATGGTCTACGTCCAGTCGTTAATGTTGCATCTATCTGACCTGTTGACTGTCCTGGTGTTTCAGTGCTTCTGTCTATCCTTTCTCCACTTACATGCACCCCCTCTTTTCACTCTATCTTCTCTTCCTTCCCATACAACTTTTTCACTCTCTGTAGATCTGCTCTTACTTCCTTATAACAATCTAACGGTGTACTTTCTTCTCTCTCCAACCACTTCTCCTGTCTTTTCCTTGCCTTCACACCCGGTTCTCCATAATCTGCATCCAGATCTACATGACCTTCCATCTGCATTTCTCCTGAAACTTCAACCATTTCCTTAAGCATTGGGAATTGACCTTCTGTCTGCACATATGGGGGAGGTGTAACTAACGCTTCCCCTCTGGTATCCTGTGCCTCACTGTCTGCCTTCTTGGACTTTTTCTTCACTTGCTTTTTCTTTCTTGCCAACTCTTCTTCTTCTTTCTTAAACAGAGCTAGGACCTCTCTCTCCTGCTGCCTTTTCAACTCTCTCTGGACACGCTTTTTCTCTCTAGCCGCCGTCTTGTAATTCTTTACCAAAGTTTCCATTTCTCTACACAAAGCCAAATCAAATGTCCCATCCTTCGGCCATTTTGTAATCATATCTTTAGTTCTCTTTTGCCATTTACTTGAGATCTTAGTTATAAGTTCTCCACACAATGGATGCTTTAACACCAATAGCTCCACAGGAGAGGCTGCCATTATGCTTTATGGCCTCTGCCACCAAAAACCAAAATATTCCTGTATTACTTTATGCTTATGCACTGACTTAGTAACTAAATTTACTTGCAGCTACGTACAAAATTATATAATCACCTAAACATCCACCTTCATTAACAAATCTTAGCAATGATAGTCACTCTTCAATATACAATGTTTCACTACTTTTCTGATAGTACTTGTCACAAAGCACAGTATTTTTATACACAGCGAATATTATTTTGCAACAACCGATGAATGCCACAGTATTAATATTGGGTTCACATACATTCACCACATACATTCACCACTCCACACTATCTCTTTATTTATACGTTCATACTATGTCCCTTATTTCCTGGAAATTAGGGCTAATTCACGCATACTTTGTCCCCAGTCCTAATCAGGGCTCATTCAAGCATACTTGTCCCTTTTATTTTATTTATCTACCTATTTATCTATTTTCTTAGAAGGGCTCATAAACTTGTCCCTTTATTTTATCTTAATCTATTAATTTATCTAGTCCTATAAGGGCTCATTCACACACACGTCTCCGGTCTGGCAGCAGCCGACCCCCCTCTGGCAGATTGCACACGCAACTCCCTCGGGGGTTTCAGGCCGGTTCCCTGGACACGGAGCTTATGGTATCACTCAGCCAGATTCTCTCTCTCACTTCCACTCAGACACACACTCAGACACACACACAGACACATAGAGCTCTCATTCACTCAGACAATATCAAACAGTATTGAACAGTACAACATCAATTAAACACAAACAATGCAATTGCTTACAACTTAATGGCACCCAAGCTGTGCTCCTCATAAAGAAGATATAAATTTGCTGCTATAACCTCATACAATACATTAATCAGCAGCACACAAAACCATTGACGTACAACTGTACGTTCCACATAAAAAGATATGAATAAAAAGCCACAAGCTCATACTATATTGACATACCTAAGTATGTTCCTCATAAAAGGGATATATTTATATTAACTACTGCGGACCCTCACACAAGCAGTATTACTAATTAAGCGCAATTCCTTATTAACTTACTCCACTGCCATCCGTCTAGGCCCACTTGACAATGAGTACAAATCAATACAGCGTCTATCTACCGGTATGCATTGCTATCTATCAAAGCCCTCTTAGCAACACAGATAGACCTTCAAATGCGCTTCCTCATACCTGTCTGTTATTACTACCATCTATCAAAGCCCTCTTGACAGCAAAACAGACCAATGCAATGCTTATTTTACCAGTTACTATTCAAATACTACCATTCAACGGTTAGTAAACTGATGCATGCATTTTCCTTCTGAAAACAAAGCCCATTCAAAAATTACTTAATTTGGAGAGGTCTTTATCAAGTGTCCTTACCACCACGGGTTATCCCAGCAAACAACACAAACTAAGTACATAAGCAAAAGTTGCTTACCTTTTTAGGTGGCCACCTGTTTGTGCTGCCTGCCAAGGATGCCCACGGTGATCAGCCACGCCTTTGCCCCTTTGCCAACCCTGCTCGCAACGCCAGGATGTCGTGGAAATTAATTGACGACTCAGGCTTTGATTTCAGAAGGTTACAACTTTATTGGTCGATCAACAAAGTCGGGAGGTCTGCAGAACGCACACCGACTCCCGACGGCTTCTTGCTTAAATACTGATCCTAGACAAAGGCGGACAGTTTTCCCGCGCTTACTTTACATAAAACATCTGGGTTTCTTTAAGTTTCCCAGTTCTAGGTGCCTCAATGTATAGATCGGATTTCTTACACAAGCACATTCCAAGGGGCCTATATGCTCGGCTTCTCACGCAAGCCTCCCATTATTGCAAGCTGAGGTATCTTTTATTTCTTAAAAGTCTTAAAAGTAGGGTATGTCACATAAAATCAGATAAAAAATTCTTCCACAGAAGATGAGACTAAAATGTGAATTATAAAAATTATTTAATTTACTATTTTTTAAAAATGTTGACAAAAATCTGTCTTTATTTTCATCAACATTAAGTTTTTGTCACAATCCACTGCAATACGACATATGGCATGAGCAGCAGTATTTCCTAGGTCACAGTGCGCTGCACGTAGGGACGTTACAAGCTCAGTCATCTTTAACTCTTCTTCATCACAGCAGTAATCGGGAGAAAGAGAAAAGCTGATATTGGGCCAAATTTCATTATATAGAATCAGGGAAAAAAAGACGATGTGTGGTAATATCGGAGGGGAAACCACAAAAAATACCACAAACCTGAAAAGACACATCAAGGCACCCCATAACGATCTCACGGTAGGTTTACAGCCTCTTTGTGGTAATTATATGTGAGATGTAGTTTTTAAATTTTATTTTATACAGTCAACCAGAATACCTATTACCGCCACGCTCACCGCCGCCGCAAAATGACAGGATTTAGAGTAGAGTAAAGTGGGTAGAGTAGTAAAAAGTTTTACTCAGGTAAGAGTAGCTCTATTTCAAAATAATATTACTCAAGTGGAAGCAAAAAGTAGTCATCCAAAATATTACTCAAGTAAGAGTAAAAAAAAAGTATTAAAAAAGAGTACTGAGTAACTGTTTCATCGTAATGTCCGATTTTTTTTTTTTAGGGATTATGTAAGCAGCCAGACAAAATGATCAAATGATGTACAAAGTACAAATTCTGACATTTCAAAATAACAAAATCAGTGAAATAAAATAAAATAAAATAAATGAATAAAAATAAATATGTTTACAAAACAAAAAAATTAAGGAACAAGAAACACAAATTTCCTAATCTCACTTTTTTCAAAACATAAAGCATTTGAAATAAATAGCTACTGTAGGTCACAACCATGTTTTAACAGTGTAGACGATTTCCAGTGTAACATATACTCAGCAGATAGAAAATAACATTGTGTGTACAAGAGTCTCATTTCACCATAACCTGTGTCCAGCAGAACAAATGTAAGAAAATTATATGTTTTAGTCCCCCCCCCCCCCCTCCATTATCCTGGAGCCATTGGCCAAAACATTGGCCAGCTGCCTAGTTAACAGCTCTGCAGCCTGGTGAGGAGATTCCTCTGTTACATATACAATTATGTCATCTGCATACTTTCGGCAACCAGCCTCCTTGCAACTTTCAGGAAGATTGTTTATATACTGTATATAAAAAAAGAGCAAGGGTCACAATATTGAACCTTGTGGGACACCTAGTTTGCATTTTAACTTTAAACCAGTTTGAAGCTTGTTGAGAAAACTTCAATTGTTTTAATTTATTTATAAGTTCTTCATGGTTCACAGTATCAAATGACTAAAAACACTATTTTTCCCTGTTCCAAGGTACTTTTTGTGGTTTCAATGAAATTAATTTTCGGTCGAAATTCGAATTGTATGGGAGTAGATTTACCCCCAGATAATTCATTAGTTGTTCATCAACTAGCTTTTCAAGAACTTTAGAGATTACTGGTATAATTGAGGTGGGTGTATAATTGCATACAGTACATGGGGTCACAACAGCTCTTTAAAAATTTTGTGGGACCTCACCAGTTTTAATATAGAGGTTTACCAAGTGTACTATTAGCTTTATCAATAAATTTTCACTATTTTTCACTAAATTTTCACTATTTTTCACTAAATTTTATATATCTTTGGCTTTTGAACTATTTAGTTGATTAATGATTCTATCGATTTTGCCCTGATCAACCTGTGCAATGTAAAATGATGAAGGTGAATCTCTCACTACATTTTGTGATGAACAAACAGGATTTTAATTTGCTGCAACAGATTTGCTGCAAGTTTCTCAAGTGATTTAACAAGGAAAGAGTTAAATTCATTTGCAATTTCCATAGCATCAGAACTGACCTGACATTTATATTCAGTTTAGTTAAACCTTTACTTTGGTTGTATTTCTCATTGTTTAATTTAATAAAATGTTTTCAAATAAGTGAGCAGTAAACAACTGCATGAAGTAAACTGACTTTGCTTTTCTCACTTAATTAACCATTTAATTCCTTAAACTTTTAAAGATAAGTAAATCTGTTTTCATTTTTGTTGATATGGATTTTTCCAATGCAAGATCGCTCTTTTAGAATAGAGGGAGAATATCAATGTTTATCCAGGACAAAGAAACGTTTCCCCTATTACTTTTAGAGAGACATGTAAACTTCTGGATTGTATTTACAAGTGTATCCATCAGAAAATCACAACACTCCTTTACATTTTCAGTTTGTAATACATTCTACCAATTTAAGTTCTTGGATTCATTTTTAAACTGACGCATTTTATGCTTGGGAATTCCTGTATAATGGGTATTAATTCTAGGCCCCATCTCCTGCCCCATCCTCTTTGACCGCTGATGACTTTGCCACCAGAGTTGGGTATAACGGGTTACATTTTAAATACATGTAATTTAATTACAATTACCCATGTCAATAACATTACCTTACTAGCTTTACAAATGTAGTGTTTAAAAAAGAATCAGAATGCATTGAAAAATCAGGTTTTGCGCGGCAGCAACAGCTAACGAGCATTCGCTTTATTCAGACGTTGGAGAGCTTTCTAGTTGTATATTTGATGTAACGGGTTAATTTTTTTTGCATGGGCGGCATTACAGACACACGGACACGAGGCGAGGTTTTAACGTGGAGAGAGCCTGAGATCCATTAACATGATTTTTTTCTTCAGCCGGCCATGCACTTGCAGAAGGGGAGGACGCTTACCTAGGGAGCCTACGGAGTGAGCAAGGAGCGACAACAGGTTGAGGCGCACGCCCATCACAGGCGCACGCAGTGACAGATGTTTTTAAAGTAACTTGAAAGTAACGTAATTAGTAATCTGATTATTTTTTTATAATAATCAGTGATGTAATCAAATTACAATTTTAAAGTTGCCATTTGTCATCATTGTGAGTGCACTTCAATAAAAGTAAAGTCTTCTAAAGGTTATGTAGCTTATATAGGTTTATTATATAGTTTTATTATATAGTCTGTTTTCTGGCTACACTATACATGATAAAATCTAAAAGCTCACAGTGATAACATTTCCTTTGCTTAAATGAGAGAAAATGCCTACATTTAATTTCAATTCAAAATTTGTGTCATTTTAGTACTGTGTTTATGAATTCGTTCATTCGGCTCATTAATCCTTGAGAGAGTCTATAGGTATAGAGCCACTTAATGGTAAAGCGAGGAAACACATGGCCGCGTGAGACACGGCGGTAAAATTGTTATTCTGGTTGAGTACCATCTGTAGCTAAACCCATTAGGCTAACAGGCTAGCAAATGATTGTGACCCATACAAGCTGTCCTTACAAGAGTCCAATTTATATTTTTTCTTTATTTTTTAACATTTCATTTGAATTGTTAGATGAGTAAAAATAAGTAAATAATCAAAGTTTTTCTGAGCAGCAAAATTAGCAGCAACAACTAGAGTCTCAGCCTATGATTTAGGGTAGATTGGCATCAAGATTCATTTGATTTGACATCATTGATGTTATTAAAAAAACATATTTTTGAAATTTTAGAAACCCACTGTTACAACTGCTGTTTTTGTCGCGTTGCTGAATTGAACTTGCCTAATAATGCATGAACTTTGCACAATTATTGTTAGTTACTCTTTTTTTTTTTTGCTACAGTTTCTTTACAGCAGAATTTGAATCACTGGTTCTAGTATTTTCCTGTAAATAGTGTAAAAGTGTTTTAAAGTAGTTTTTTTATTGTATAAAGGGTTATAAAAAAATAAATATTACTTGGATACTAAGAATTTGGGTTCTTTTTGCTGTAAAGCAAAAATTCAAACAGAGACTGGCTATGGCGCGCAAGTAACCACTGACTGAAAATGGGCTTCTTGCGGGCAGTGCTTGTTATTTTAACATCCAGGAAAATAAAGCTGGACACATACTGCTGAACCTGAAGCAAATGGCTCACCCACACACTGCTCAATCTATTGGGACTCTTGTGGATGAATGTACTGTGCAGAAGACTGGGGGATCCTATAAGAGAATTATTTTATATAAATGGAAAGATTATTTCTACTCTCTTGCTCCCGTCCTTATAGATCTGATATTAATGTGTTGAATCTTCCCTGCTGCTGATATGCTCCTCTCTCCTCTTGCATCTGTTCTTTAAGGTGCTAATGCTCCCACGCTCACCTCCTCATTCTGTCCTTATGTCTCTCTCGCTCTCCCGCCAACACCTCCTGATTCGTCTCTGGATGGACACCTGTCTAACTTCCACTCCTTTCTTTTTCAGGATCCCAACCGGTCATTTACAATAGTTTATGTTATCTGTAGTAACAGATGTTGAAAGCACAGGCGTTTGGTCAAACATATAAAAAATATTTTGCTGTTAATATACAGAGACGTTTCTGACAGACAAGGTGTGTGTATTTGACCGAGTCTCTCCCGGAGCCAGAACAGCGGACAGGCTGAGCAACTCGCTTCTTCTACTACGCAACTTTGAAACTTTACGATCTGAAAAGCAAAAAATTGTTACCATTATAAATGATAACGGAGGCAACAAGGTTGTTTTCAGCAGTAAAGAAGACAGTCAGGGCACCAGCTGAGAAGTAAAATAGCCAGGATAGTGATGAAGAACGTCAGGAAGAAGTAGAGGAAAGGTCAGTCTGTAGCTGTTAATGTTTGTTATTTATACATTTGAATTGCAATTTAAAATGATTATAAGTGAGATGTGGGTATCTAACACAAAAACTAAAAAAGAACAAGTTTTATTCAAAACTATTTACAGTTTTATTGAGTTACTGAAATTTTGATCTGTTATTAGCATTTTCATGTGGTGATTAGTGCATTAATTTATGGGGTTTATTAATAATTTGTTTTCCGTATTCATTAGGTATAGAACCTTGGGGAGGACACCCTGCGTGGAACAATCAATCAAACGACTGCAGGCACCTAGTGAAGTTATTTTGCAAGTCATCAGTTGCCGCAGAGAAAAAGTGTGGACTTATCCTCATCAAAGACTATCCGGCCAGACGGTGCAGTTCTTATTTGATGAACTTGCGCTTGCTTCAAATGAAGGACAGTCTAACATCAGTAGCTGCCTCCATGCTGCTTCCCAGTGACTGGCAGAAGGTGACTATTATTCAAGACTTGCTTCTTCCTTTTGCAGAACATACAAAAGTGCTATGCTTGATAACAGTGTGCCGTCAAGACTGCAAGATGTATTGTCTGTAGAAGAGGAGGAAATACCAAGTCAGGATACCAAAGAGAGAACCCATCGGTCCATCAAGGCCGAACACCTCCATGACCTCCATCAGGCAGGAGATTCAGAAATACAAATAAAGTCCGTCCCATGCCAACACCGAGGAATCTGGCATAGACTTTCGGACATCTCATAGCTGCGCATGTCCGTGTGTTTCCACAAATGAAACCTCTGGACTTTGATCTTCTGGCAATGGCAGCATCACGAGTGTTTGCTGAGCGTGTCTTTAGTTTAACTGGGCACCTCACAACTACCTTGGAAAGAAGTGCCTTTCTCAAGCTTTCCAAGTCTAAATAGTGCCGTGGCTACCAGCTATTTTTTTGGATGTGGGTTTCTGTTTCAGTTTTCACTTTCAGTTTCAAGAACACGAGGCACAGACACACATTTCTTATTTGCATTTTTCATGGTTATAATTATATAGTTATTGTTCTCACAAATCTTGCCCTGGAATTTAAAATCTATTTTATATAGAATTAGTAAAGTTACACAAGTATTTTCAAACTGGTGTGTAGAGTTTTTCTAGTTGTATTTCTATTGTTCAAAAAAAGAACTGATTAAAAAAGTTTAAAACACTGTCTTGTCCGTACTGCTCCTGTTGTTTTGTAGTTTAAAAAAAGAGAGAGAATTGGAAATGCAGCAGTTGTTGTGATAGTTAAAAATAAATATCATCAGCTTAAAACATCAGATGAAAAGATTTAAATGTTAAGATAATTCTTTTGTGAAAAAAAAAGTGTTGGCTAGATTAGATTGACTGTAGTATTAATTAATAATAACCTTGTTGCAAAAATGTTACATTTTCATTGACTAAAACAAGACTAAAATACTTAAGTGTTCCTATGACTAAACTGAGACTAAAAAGTCCAGACTTTTATTTGACTAAAACTTGACTAAACAAACAGTGTGACTAAATATGATGAAAATCTAACAGGGATATTTATCCTGGGACCAAGACTAAGACTAAAATTGACAAAATGAACACTACTTTGCACATTATTCTGTACGTTCCGCACATTGCCTTGCTCATGCCTGGCCATGGTTTCTATATTCCACTTCAATTTTATTTAATTTTATTATTCCTAGATAATGTAAATTACATTTTTACAGCTAAAAAAAAAAGCTACGTCATGGGTGTAAAGGTGGTGTAGGCGAGGTAAAGATGTTTTCAATGTTTTTAATGTAAAAAACATAAACAAGCCAAAACTCAAATAAACTAAACACGAACTATGACAATAAAACAGGCACTATGGAAATTTGCTATAGTGCCTTCTTGTGTTAGAACAACCGTTTTAACACAACGGATGCAAGACAAAGAAACTTAACTTAGGCAGCCTGTACTGTATATAACCAAATTAATGAGCTACCATGGTTCAGGTGAGCGGTCCCATCACCTGACCGAGGTGCATCCTGGGAAATGTAGTCCAAAACTAGCAAGGCGCCCTCTAGGGGTTAACCCTGACAGGTAAGGTATTAGGGCCAAAGAAAAAGACAAAGTAGTAAGACAGGTAAACAATATCCAAAGCCTTCGAACAAAATATTCTCTTCTAGAAATCCTCGGTAAGGTTATAGGCCTTGAGAGGATATAGGTTTTATTTTGAGTTTCCAGAGCCCCATCTGGTCTCGTGCAGACAGCAGAGCTCTGTTTATTTTGTGTTTTCAGTTTTCTATCACTTCTTGTTCACATGCAGAAATGCATGGGACAACTTTCCATAAATAAATTTGGACTTAAAACAAATGTCTCTTTATGGCTTTTAAATTCCAGCTGAAAGTTTAGCAAACAATATCTACAGACTATGATAGTGAATGATCACCAAAAATGTCTGCCATTTAAATTCAAGAATTTCCTCTTATAGGTCTGATGCACACATCATGTACGGCCACATGAGTGTCTACTTGGACAATAAATATAGGTGGATAAAGTAGGAAAAAAACTTCTTCCAGATGGTATCTGGTATGATGGCTAGGTGGAGTGTGTGAATACAGATTTTGAAATGTTTAGGTTGATTTATTGCTCCTGAAAGCATTTTGTTCCACTTTTTTTTTCTTCACATTTTTCACACACACACAAAAATAAAAAACAGTTAACAGTAAATGACAAATGGCATGCTATAAATTAGCATTGGATTGCCCTGGGAAACTCCAGACTTTATGTTTATGAACATTAACATGGGATCTTTGTTAATTATTTTGATGTACAGAAGATGTCTAACGTTTGGAAATGCAAAATATCTTTTCTATTGTTATAAACAATAAAAGGTAGCTGTTAAATGGCTGCACAGGTTTTCACCCTGTGGTAGATGGAACCATATTTGGCTGGTCACAGACTCTTAATCACATCGAAGTCCGGTGTTAGACAGGGCCATTATCACATGATCCACGTCTGTGTTGCAATGTGACATCGACCAGAGGTGGCAAAAATACACAAACTCAATACTTGGGTAAAAGCACCACTTACATTTTTTACTCGAGTAGAAGTTGCTGACTTTTGGAAAGCTTTTTACTGGTTTTTTTTCAGGAACATGTTTATTTATAATGAAATCAACACTTTAATTTCAACAATTAACTTTCAATACAACTCCCAATTGTAACCAGTTGCAGCAGAATGGAGTTAGTGGATTCAAAGAAACACATGGTATCATAAATCGCAACCTATATATTGATTTTGAATAATAAATGTTAATGCGGCATTGCAATTAGGGTCTTGTATAAGTTAAGAGTTATATTTGACAGTGCTATCCACAAAAAGCCAGCTTCATAAAGACATGGTGTGTTACGGTTGAAGTAGAAGAACTCGAGAACCAAATGCATGTATATTTTATATGTGCGTGTCAATAATTATGTTATTTGTTGACCCAGATTTGTTACACTAAACAAGCCAGGCAATTATTTAAAAACCTGCATGAGACACTCCTACAGGAATGATACCGAACCAGTGGCACGACATTCTAGTCATTAATATAAATTATTAAGTGATGAGAAATGCTAATCATCTTACGGTAAAATGCTACAAAATAAACAACAGTCACTACATGAAAAACAGGCCTAACGCCTATTACAGAAAGGCATACTGGAAATTACATCATAATAACTTATGATAAACCAATACAAGAAGAAAAGCTGTCTGCATTCCAGCATACCAGGGCTGGGTTTTGGCATCAGAGCTGCTTTTACAGCACAAGGGAAACGACAACATGGTTAATGTAGAGACCGGCGTTAACTGGGTACGAGTTTGACATAGGATTACATTAATTTCACTTAGTCAAGTATTTGTTTTAAAACCAGTGCTGATTTGTCGAATGACTGGTTGTTATGCTAGAATACACTAGGAGAGTTGGACAGTTGTTCATAGTTGTCCCAAATGGGCAGCTGTTTCCAACTGTTTTGCATCTCTTTTTACCCTCAGATTTTTGGGCCCCATAAAAACACCCAAACGTAACAAAGATCCTGCTGAATCATGACTCTTGCTTTATGGTTATATTCATACTTGAACCTATCAGTAATTCAGCAGAACAGTAGAAATGTATAACTGTGTCAATAAATAAAGCTTAGAAGACTAGAAGAAGCTGGTTCCGAAAAGTAGAAAAGGGACTCAGGAAGCAATAAGTTCATGAAAGTAGCAATTTGTGAAGATGACATGATCAATGTTCATGATGACAATGACGTTGACAACAATGATGCTAAACAGTCATCATAATTACAACAAGGTTTAAACGCAGCGATTAACTCACTGGGCACCAATGGGATGAACTGACTAAAAACAATAAAACATCTTGAGCACATCGTTGTTTTAGATGTTTTTATTAACATTTAATGCTGATCAGTTGATTGAATGTTTGTAATACAATGATGCCAGCACAACCATTCTTCACTCCAGGGATAGTCTTCTCAAAGTGATGCTTTTTGCTAATCATCTTGGTCTAATTTTGTTCTCATCACTCCAGAGAACCTTTTTCCCCCATATGTCTAATGTTGTCGAACCTTTATGTCTTATTTTTCTAAACTCACCACTCACAGCCATGAAACAGAGCTTCGTAGAGTGTCATGGCTATAACTCTAGATCTCTCCTACTTCCTCAGAGTTAGCCATGGCCTGTGGATTACTTCACTTGATGCAACTTTGGCTTCAACAGAATGGATCTAGAGGTTTCACATAATTTTGCAAACTATATATTGATTTTTTAATATTAATGCAGGACTGTAAATTGAGTCTTGTATAAGTTAGGTGTCATAGGGCTGACAAGACTCCTGTGAGATCCACAAGGCCAGCTCCATGAAGACATGCTGTGTTAGGGTTGGAGTGGGAGAACTCAAGCACCACTTAAGCCCCGTTTACACTGCAGGTCTCGATGCCCAATTCTGATTTGTTGCCTATATCTGATTTTTCTGACCGTCTGTACACGTTCTTTCAACTCTGACCCATATCTGATTCAGGTGTTTACACTTGCCATACTGTCTGAAACATCGCGCATACTTAAAGGGAGGTTCCTGCACTACACACTAGCCAAGATGGACGATGGTGAAATATGCTTGATGCTCTGCGATATATGCAAAGTTCACGAAAGGGAGAAGAAGGGCATCATAGCAGCCTGAGCATGTGATTCATTTATTGTGTCCTCAACCATTCAGAGGAACGTCTGGGTGCGAGATGTGTCGGGTCGCTCTCTGGTGGCTACGGCACACCCGCGCGTCTGTTTGAGATGAGCAGCGCCTCTGTGTGCCTGATTACGTCATAAAACCGTGAAGAAGCCGCAGTTTTAATGACGTACAGAACGCAATGCCTCAGAAAATCCCATCTGTCTGTTTACACGACAATCACATCAGCACATGTCTGATTTATATCTGATTTATTTCCACATATGAAGGAGGCCTGAAACCGATCTCGAAATATCAGAATGCAGGCGTTTTTTTCCTGTTTACACAGACAGAAAATATCCGATGTGTGTCACATATGAGCAAAAAATCGGAATTGGGTCACATTTAACTGACAGTGTAAACGTAGCTTTAGTGTAGATTGTATTTCGGCACGAGATCATAGTGACCTATTTTCTTGGCCCAGATATCAAACCTACATGAGACTCTCTTACAGGAATGACACTTGATGTAATTGCTGTACACATCCTGTAATTAGTACAGATTATTAAAGAAAGAGAAATGATAAAAAAAAAAAATCTGACAGGAATCTGCTATAAAAAACATTTTTCTGAGAAGTCACTACATGAAAAACAGGACGAACACTTATTACATAAATGCATACAGGAAAAGGTATAATCACAGCTTACGATTAATCGATACAAGAAAAACAGTATCATAAATTTAATATGCTAAAATGCAAAAACTGTCATGGGTCTAGCTGGTGGTATGGCTAGACCGGCTGATGGTGTGGTTGCCGTGGGCATGTTGGGCAGGCGTAAATGCAGAGGGGCAGACACACTTAAACAGAAAGTCTTTTATTTACAAAAAAGTACAGACTCAAAAACAGACACAAACCAACAAAGGAACCAAAATAACAAACTCAAACTAAAACTAGGGCTCTTTAAACAGACATAGGGACTGAGGATGAGGAAACTCAGGGAAACATGGAGCTGGAGCTAACTAAAGACACATAGGGGAACTAGAGACGAGACAGGACTGGAGACCAGATGGGTTAGTGGTTAGTGAGTTTAGTAGCTACATGGAATATAGAGACGCTGGATGCTGACCTAACCAGGTTAGTAGCTAATAAGGAAACAGAACACAAGAAGGAGAGGCACACATGAGGCTATTCCAAGCTAGCGGCCAGAACCACTAGCAGTCAATCCCACTAGAGGCTAGCCTACTGGAGGCTAACCCTACTAGCGGCTAACCCTACTAGCGGCTAACCCTGCTAACAGCTAAGCACTCAAGTGGCTACACAAATCTAAACAGACAAAGAACTACACAAGAAGGCTGACACTGGGGAGACTCAGAACAGTACTTACACGGGAGGAGACACTGTAGCCTAACTACACACTGAACAGAACAGCTCCATGAATCCAATGGAACAAGGAACATACAGAAAACAAAACTAGAGCCCTCTTGAAAACAGATTAAACAATATAACTAAAAAATAAAACTCAAAGAAACAAAAACCAAACAAAAAGGGAATGCCCACATGACGGTATAAGGATATAATGCTCGACCCAGTTTCCCAGAACAAACTGCCATTGTTGCCACTGTTTAATGAGCCAGCTCGGTTCAGGTGAGTCCCATCGCCTGACCGAGGTGCCTTCTGGGAAACTGAGTCGACCAACAAAAGCTACAAACAGACAGACATGAACAGTGACCTCTAGTGGAGGTTCCTAACAGATACATTTTCCTTTTGCTACTCTCGGCTCTTTTCAAGTAAGAAGGTCTCTCTGCTAATTCCATATTCGACTAGCATTGATTTCTATAGCTAATAGCTAAGGTAAATGGCTAGGCATCAAGGACAAATCTAGTTAATGATAGTTAATTCATCTAGCAAAGTATTTTCTTTTAGTAAGGCATATGACCAGCAAACTTTAAAATGGCATAAATCTGTTATTGCATAGATAAATAATAACAGTTGGTTTTCATATAAAAACATAGAATTACTTTAATTAAATTTTTAACTCTTGGCCACAGACAAAAATGGGCAAGTGTAAGGGTCAGAGTGACTTTGACAGGGCACGAAATTGTGACGTCTATATGACTGGGTCAGAGTAACTGCAAAACTGCACTATGTATGAATATTGAAAATGGAATGGATTCAGGGTCTGCTCAGCATTTTCAATATTACATATTACGCAATTACGCATAGACTCACTCAGTGTCACTATCATGCTGCTCTTTGCACAATTACTAGTAGATACTGTATATAACTGTTGTCACTTTGTCATAATTACAATTGCACATCAAAGTTTCACTGCGTTTCACTTCATTTACTGTGTTATTGTTCATTTAGGCCTTTTCTTTTACAGTATTATATACAGTGGAACCTCGGATTGCGAGTAACGTGGTTTACGAGTGTTCCGCAAACCGAGCAAAGATTTTTAATAATTTTTTTATTCGGAAACCGAGCAAGTATTAGTTTACGAGCGCCGAGTATCATTTATCACGCATGCGACTCTTACTTTGACACCGAGCGTCACTCTCTCACCTTCCCCCCCTCCCTCCACGGCTTCATGAATAACAATTAATTACTAAAGTATTTTTACTGGAAGGCTCATTTAAACTTCCAAAACTGGAAATGTTACCTAGGAAATTATATTACTCATCCTTTGTTTGTGATTGTGTAGTGAGTCACACAGCGAATAGTAGCAGCAAATTAGATCAGCAAGAGAAGAGTTTTGTTGCATGCAAAACATTTTTTTTTTAAATGACTCATGAAGATCATGAAAAGTGGTTAAATAGCAGTTTTTAAATTACGCATTTTGCTATAGACAACCTTATAGGCAAGAGATTTTGTGGAAATGTGATTATTTAATCCACATGAAATTATGACTTGCCAAACAAGAGGTTTATTCTGGTATTTGGGTTAATTTTGTAAGTTGTTAGTTATTAATGTGATTACATTAAAATATGTAATTGCTGGTACAAAATATTTATCATAACGTGTCGTAACATTATTACATTAAGAATTAAGTAATTTATTAATTTTAAAAAATGTATAAAAAAAATAAATACAGACTTGAAAATAAAAACATGTAGGACTTATGTTACATAACAAACACTATTATTTAATTTTTAAAAAATGCTTTAATTCTTGCTGCTCCATCAGTGCTGCCACAGTGTCGTCCCACTACATTAGTACCTGGCAGGACACAAGATCACATTATGATCCTTCCTGTAAGTCACTGACTCATTTCTTGAGAATATTTCGATTGTGTTTTTATTTACGTATCATGTGGAAATAATGTCTTACGTGACAAAGCCAGGTAGATTTTGTGTGATGAGGCTAGATATCCAGGACTGGTACTGGGACACCAGGGTGTACGCAGCAGGTTTGTAGGGCCGAGCACAGCCCTCACCCCAGCTGGTGATACCAGCCTGAATCCAGGCTGCACCCAAAGGTCCTCCAGAATCGGCCTTTACCAAAAAACAAAATCTGTATTTGATTGGGCCATACAAAATTTCATTATGTTTTACGCTATAAGATTGATCTGGGCTGTATTATTCAGATACTTATTCATATTTTATCTGTGTACCTGGCAGGTGTCCTTGCCTCCTTGTACTAAATTTCCAGCACAGATCATGTTTAGGGTAACAGATCCAAATCCCACTAGTGAATTACACAGATTTGTGTCCACAATGGGCACCATCGCCTCCTGCAGCACACCAGGAGCTGACAGTTGCACTACACACACAAAACACGCAGAAATACAAACATATCTTTAAAAAGTTTATGGATACGGTAGAACATTGTTTATACCCTCATTTAAGATTCCTGAAAAGGAATAACTTACAAGTTGTTGCTAAAATTTGCCTAATACATTTATTGTGAATATCGTTAGTTCTATGATCCAAAGAGACAGTACATCTTACCTCCAGTGGCAGTGTTCCCCCAGCCTGTGATCCAGCTGTTTTTTTTTTATCTTAGCATCGATTCCTGGTTGTTTACTTTTGTGACATAAGTGGAAATATAACTATAATTACATATCTATTATGTAGACTGTGAATGCTATATTTGTTTAAATGAAATAAGGTGAGTCCTGCCTACAGCATTTACTTCCAGTGATTATGAAACCATCTCTCTCCTTTATTCTCTGCTTTAGGAACCTTGCAGATGCCTGGTTTCATGGACACAATATGAACCTTACTGTAGGCACATACTGTACTGTACATTGTCTGGTCAAATTACATAAATAAAAAAAAATCAACAAGTTAAGTGAAATGAGGTAAACCCAACATTGACACACTGAAACAAATACACTACACAAGACACCGACTACTTTCTGGAAACAATGTTTTCTGATGGGAGTGGCCTCTTTCAGCAGGATAATGCACCCTGACACACTACAAACATTATTCTGGAACGATTTGAGCAACATGTCAAAGAGTTTGAGGTGTTAACTTGACATCCAAATTCTCCAGACCTCAAACCAATTCAGCATCTTTGGGTTGTCCTGAAAGAACAATTTTGATCCATGCTAGCACAAGGGGAACTACAGAATGTTTAATGTTATGGCTGTTCAGTGTAGATCGTAGTTCAGCACTTTTAACTGAGCAAAGGTTTGACATGCAGTATGATTAATTTACTTTCATTAATTTACTTGCTTTTTAAAACCAGTGCTGATTTGTCTAATCACTGGTAGTGATGCTCAGATTCACTGGAATAGTGGGAAAGTGGTTTAAAAAGATGTCCCAAATAGACGACTGTTTCCAGCTGTTTTGAATCTGTTTTTACCATCATAATATATATATATATTTTTTTTTGCATTTTCTTGCAGTCCCATTGGTGTTAAAAAGCACAAATGCCGAAACATCATGTCCAAATTGCTTTGGTTATATCAGTGTTATATCAAGTTTTAGATTTTTTTAAATGAAAGTTATGAAAGAAAGTTTTCTATCAATAACATGTTGGTATACAAAGAAAACTTACGCTTTGTAGTTATTGAGTCAGCAAAGAGTGGCAGCAAATTAGATCAATGAGAGAATTTTTCCTTTTTTTTTATTTTAATGACTGTTAAAAATCATGAAATTATTAATTTAAGCTTCTAAAACATGTTTATCAAACTAATAATTTTGTTATAGACAATCTTATGTGATGAATTTGGCAAAATCTGTAGAAGTTCACACTATATAATCATTTTCTTTGTGTGTGTGTGATGTTTAAAATATTGTTTAATGAGATGAGGTAATAATCTGAGATATTTTCAAGAGACTGTGAAAAAGTGACTATATTTTGATATTTACTCCAGCAGAATGTTTATGTTGTGCAGAATGTTTTCTCTATATATGAAATGATGACAAACATGGGGTTCATTTAGGTGCTCGCTGTTTAATTATGTAAGTAGATCACTATTGTGATTACATTAAAATATGTAATCTCCAGTACATACAAGATATTTATCACAAAATGCCACTGTTACATTAAAGGTGAATAACAATAATTATGTAAAAGTACTTTGCTAGATTTTCCCAGTAAAAAATAAATAAAACTTGTACATTAAAACATATACAGATTATGGGCCATAAATGTTGTAATTCTTGCTGATCCATAAGTACTGCGACAGGTTAACCCACTTTGTTAGATTCTGGCAAGACACAAGAACACATTTTAACCAAGATTTAGTGACTATCGACTATGAATATTTATATATATATATTTTTATGTCTCACGAGGAGATAATGTCTTACATGACAAAGCCAGGTAGATTTTGTGTGGTTACGTCAGTAATCCATTGCTGGAACGGGGCCACCAGGGTGTACACACCAGGTTTGTAGGGCTGAGCACAGTCTATACCCCAGCTAGTGATGCCGGTCTGAATCCAGGCTGCACCTTGCTTAGTCACCAAGGGACCTCCAGAATCGCCCTTTACAATAAAAAATCATTGGTTTTATGTTAGTTAATAATATAATTAAGTTGTATTATTCAGAACCTTATTGATATTCATCTGTGTTACCTGGCAGCTGTCAATGCCTCCTTTTTGTAAATAACCAGCACAGACCATGCTTGGGGTAACAGATCCAAATCCCAGTAGCAAATTACAAACATTTGTGTCCACAATGGGCACCATCGCCTCCTGCAGCACACCAGGAGATGGCAGTTGCACTACACACACAAAACACAGACAAACATTAGAGTGATTAGAACACCAACCCTCAGTTCAGATAGAGAGACAGATTTCAAACAAAAATCTAAAACGATCTAAACCAGTTGCAAGGATAGTTACATAATACACAACATACATGTAGTTGCAATATATATATATATACATATATGATAGATATATTTGATGGCATGAAATGAAAAGCAATCATTCACAACCATTCAAAGCCTTTAGCGCTGCCTAGTGCCTAACTTTGTGAGTCAACAGATAAAGGAATGCCTGGCAGCGTGTCCTAAAATAGCTGTAGTTACTTCACACTAATTTCTGTCTTTTGTGTCACTGATTAGTAACCAACACATCAGCACCTCCTGAAACATGTATATGATGTTGCAAATACACTAAAACACCTCTGTGGTTGACAATTGACCTAATAAATATGAATATATTCAGTTGAGTGATCCACAGACACCCATGTGTTTGTGTGTGTGTGTGTGTGTGTGTGTGTGTGTGTGTGTGTGTGTGTGTGTGTGTGTGTGTATTGTGAGTATATTTTACCTCCAGTGGCAGTGTTCCCCCAGCCTGTGATCCAGCAGTTGGTGCCAGCTGACAATGTGCTGCCTTGACCTGCCAGACACACTGGAGTGATGTAGCTGTTGAAGGTGACTGAGGAGTTCAGAAGCAGAAGGGCGATGTCGTTGTTAAGGGTCGCGCTGTTGTATTGAGGGTGAATGACCACCTGTGTAACACCTCTTACAATTTGATTGGGATTAGAGCCGGACAGTGTCTGTTTCCCCAAATACACAGTCAGGCCAGACGCGCTAATGCTGAAGGGAGAAAGAACGAAAGACACATG
>JAAGKR010003485.1:28059-73947 GCA_011419295.1 Clarias macrocephalus
GACGGGAGTCTGGTGAGGGCCACCAGGTGCACAGCTTTGGAGAACCGATCCACTATGGTCATGACAACGTTCTTTCCTTCAGAGACCGGCAGGCCCGTGATGAAATCAACGGCAATGTGCGTCCAGGGTCGACGAGGAACTGGGAGTGGTTGGAGCTCCCCCGGTATGGGTTGGTTGGAGGTCTTGGCCCTGACGCACACTGGGCACGCCTGGACGAACTCCTCGATGTCTTTGGCCATTGAGGGCCACCAGAAGGCGCGCTGGATGTACTGAAGGGTGCGCTGCGTGCCTGCGTGCCCTGACAGCAGCGAGGAATGACCCCACTGGATGATGTCGGCCTTGATGTTCCCGGGTACGTAGAGTCGTCCAGGCGGCACACCTGCCGGTTCGGTCTCCGTGGCTTGTGCCTGGCGAACCCTCGTCTCCAGTTCCCAACGGAGCGGGGCGATGATCTTGGAGGGTGGCAGGACAGACGGGGGGTCCGACCGGGGGACGTCCCCCTCATGTTGTCGAGAGAGGGCATCGGCATTGATGTTCTTTGACCCCGGGCAGTAGGATAGGTGGAAATTATAATGCTCGAAGAACAGAGCCCACCGCGCCTGCCTTGGGTTGAGCTGTTTTAGGTTTTTAATGGAGATGAGGTTTTGGTGGTCGGTCCAGACAATAAACAGTTCTCTGGCGCCCTGGAGCCAGTGTCGCCATTCCTCCAATGCCCACTTTATGGCCAGCAGCTCGCGGACCCCTACCCCGTATTGCTGCTGAGTGGGTTAAAATTTTTTGGAGAAGAAACTACAAGGGTGTAGTTTCTGGTCTGGACCCCGCTGAGAGAGAACAGCTCCAGGGCCCACCTCTGAAGCGTCCACCTCCACAACGAACTGTTGGTTAGCATCTGGATGGAGGAGAATTGGAGCGGTGGTGAAATGATGGCAAAGCCTGTGGAAGGCGGTGATGGCAGTGGAGTTGAGTTGAAAGTGATGAGGTGATGGGCGAGTCAGGGCGGTTAAAGGTGCTGCGACTGTACTGTAGTCCCGGATAAAGCGACGATAGAAGTTCGCAAACCCAAGAAACCGTTGAAGTTGTCTGAGAGTCTTGGGTAGGGGCCAATGACGTACAACCTCCAGTTTCTGGGGGTCCATGGGACGAGATGACAAAACCCAGGAACGTGGTGGAGCGCTTGTGAAAAGCGCACTTCTACAACTTACAGTACAGTCGATGGGCGAGCAATCTCTTGAGGACCGCCCTGACGTGTTGGATGTGCTCTTCGGCGGTGCGGGAGTAGATGAGGATATCATCTAGGTAGACAAATACCCATCGTCCCAACATGTCCCGGAGCACGTCATTAATAAAGCTTTGAAAAGCTGCTGGAGCATTACAGAGTCCAAAGGAGATGACTAGGCTTTCGTAATGTCCAGTAGGGGTAATAAATGCTGTCTTCCACTCATCGCCCTCTCTGATACGCACCAAGTTGTAGGTGCTCCGGAGGTCCAACTTTGTGAAAATGGTGGCACCAGAGAGGGCGTCCATGGCTGAGTTGGTAAGAGGCAGCGGGTTTCGGTTCTTTATGGTGATAAACTCCTGATCAATCAGGCTATAATCTAATGGAAAGACATGGTGGAGGAAGTGAAACACTGGGTGGAAAAATAGAAAGCCAAACATGTGACGTCAAATTTATTTATAGCACTTTTAAAAACAACCGAAGTTGACCAAAGTGCTGTACAATGATAGAAATAAAACAACCAGGATTAAACACCATAAAATGAAATCAAATAAAATTAAATATATCTATGTAAAAAGTAAATAAAAATCAGTTAGTGACAGTTACTAAAAACAATAATCAAATGAAATCATGCATAAATAATTTTGTAAATAAAAAAAATAAATAAATAAATGAAAACAGGATGGTCAACAGCATGTTTAAAAGCATCAGGAATGTTAAAACAGTAGGACCAATTGAATTAAAGGCCTCTTTAATGAGTTAGGCTGGAACAATGTCTAAGGGACAATAAGTAGGTGTCAAATGAACAATGATATCATGCAAATGAGAGAGAGAAACGGGGTTAACCTGGTTTAGGACAGTTACCACACTGGAGGCACAGATGGGTCATGAGCAGGAGGTGTAATAAGTGCTCTAATGTCATTGATTTTATTTATAAAGAATGTTAGGAAAGTCTCACACTTATTTGTAGTAATATCATGGCAGGTAGTGTCTGTGGGGTTAATAAATGTTTAATGTCTTGAATAGAACTCTTGGTCTGTGGTGGTTATTTTCAATCAGATCAGAAAAAATATTTAACTCTCTCTGTTTTGACAGTTTTCTGGTATTCTGACAGGCATTCTTTAAAAATCTCAAAGGACACTTGTAACTTATCGTTTTTCCATTTACGTTCAGCTCTCCAGCATTTCTGTCTGATAGAGTGGGTTCTCTCATTTAACCAGGGCTCATATTTTAGTTTGGAGCACTTTGCTTTAAGAGGGGCTACACAGTCAAGGATGCGTGAGCAGGTGGAGTTAAACAGAGAAGGTAAACTCTGAGCACTCATTTCGGTACCAGGATTCAGCAGCTCAACCAATTCAACAGCATTCTCATATTGTGTACAAAATTGCCCCGCAGTACCAGGACTGATTTTACGTGAGAGAGATGCCAGAATGCCGGATTTAATGGGACAGAAAATGTGAATACCGAACTTAACAGGATTATGATCAAAAAAATAAGCATCACATATTTGAACATCGTATAATGGCAAACCGTGTGATAAAATTAGATCTAGGGTGTGACCATGTTCATGAGTCGGGCTACACACCTATTGAACAAGATTAAAAGACTCAATAAGATTTAAAAAGTCACTAACCAGAGGTTTAGATGGACCTCTGCTGAATATTAAAATCTCTAGTAATTAAAATGCGATCAAACTTCAGCAGAAACACAGCTATCAGGTATTTAGATCAGGGGACAGGAACAAAGAATTGTCGTATGCCAGCTGGATCAACCCTACACCTCCGGACCCTAAGACTCTACTCCAGATATTTCTCCCCACGCACTCAACTGTCACTCACGCACACCCGAACCTGATCATCTAATTATTCCCACGGCTTTATAAGCATGCCAAGGAAACCACTCAGCGCCGCAGTATCTCACTTGTCTGCCTCGCGTCATTTCTGTCAAGTGTTTTTTCTGTTTACCCTAGCCTGTTTTCGACCCTGCGTGTTCTGTGGATTTCCTTCTCGTTTTCGCCCCCTGCTACTTCTGCTGTTATCGGACTGACTCGTGTGCATGACCTCGCATGCTCTCAGGACTTCGGGTTAGTACTCACGATTTGGATTCATTCACCCTCACTGCTGGATTTCCGGATACCGACCCCCGCCTAGTAAACATGCTTTTTCTCATCCTTCGCTTCCCCTTCTTTGCAAATCGTCTTTCATCCCACGATATGAGCACTTCAAGCACTTCCGTGTTCGCAGACCTCTGGGATCTCGCCCCAGAACTAGCCTTCAAACTAAGCCTCAGCTCAGTTCTTGCCCCTTCTTGCTCGTTCTGATGCACGATTGCGTCAGATCATCGCTCAGCAAGTAGCTTTGATTAATTTTCAACAGCAAAGTCTCCAGCAGTCACAGCTGTTGACTCAATTTCAAAAGGTATGCTCTGCTCTTCCCTCTACAACGACACCCGCAGCTCAGCATGAATGTCATCTGCCCAATCCTCAACCATACAATGGCAACCCCAGAACATGTTGTTCCTTCCTGTAACAGTGCTCTCTGTCACTCAAGCTCAAGCCCTCAACCTCACTGACAAAGCCATGAATGGGGGACAGCTGTCTGGGATGCTAACGACGCTTGCTGTGCCACCTTTAGCGCCTTCACTGAGGAGAAAAGGAGGGTCTTTGTTTGCTCCCACACAGATATGTAGGCTGCGAGGCAACTGCTGAAGCTTCGTCAGGGTTCCAGATCTGCGTATGACTACGCCATTTAGTTCTGAACCTGGCCACTGCTACTCAGTGGGACACCCAAGCCTTGTACGATACCTTCTTGAATGGACTTTCGGAGTCAGACAAGAACCAGCTAGCCTCTCAGCAGTTTCCTGAAGACTTAAATGACTTGGTGGACCTAGCAGGGCAGGTGGATGCATGCCTCTGACAAAGGCATCATGCCCCTAGCCAACTCCAGCCCAGGGCCAGGACTTCCTCTGCTTGAAGCATCTCTGACTGTTCCCCGTCTGAGCCCATGTAGATTGGGTGAACTCGGATCTCAGGAGCGACAACGTCTGGTCCAGACGGGGGCGTGTCTCTACAGTGGGCAGGTCGGACATCAGCAAGTCCCAAGCGACTTTTCCTCCACCACACCGACCCTACGACTGTACGCTGGCATCATCAGACCATCATCATCACCCGCTGGTGTCTGGTCAATGACATCTTCAGGGACTTCATCAACGTCTTTGCTTTTCTGTACCTGGACGACATTCTCATCTTCTCCTTAGAAGAACATGTAGTACATGTCCACCAGGTACTTCAGCACCTTCTTGAGAACCGGCTCTTTGTCTAAGCCAAGAAATGTGAGTTTAACCACAGCACTGTTTCTTGCCTGGGTTTCATTATCGCCCCATCTAAGATCCAGATGGATCCTGCCAAGCTTCGAGCAGTGACTAACCACTCGTAAGGCTTCACCAATTTCAACAGGCAGTTCATCCGGGACTATAGCTCAGTTGTTGTGCCACTCACCTTCATAACCTCAGTAAAGACTCCATTTGTCTGAAATGAGCAAACAGCCAGGGCATTTTGTGAGCTAAAGAGACGGTTCACTTCGGTCCCAATTCTCCAACAGCCTGACCCTTTGCTCCAGTTCTTTGTAGAGTTGGACCCCACAATCCTGCCCACTCAATGCCTCATAGGGGCAGCATTACTGGACGTCAAGTCGCGAGTCAGAAGGGCACTCCACCAGGAACCTGGCCCTCCAGAAACCCTAACAGGCCCAAAGGCAGAGCAACCCTGTCTCCTGGAATGGGGGCACAGTCGAAGCTGGTCTGCCACCCAGGAGCGGAACGCACTTTAACCCTTGTCCAGCAATGCTTCTGGTGGCCCACCACAATAAATAAATAAATAAATAAAACTAGTTATCAGAATATTTTTCAAGACATCCTTAATAATTTATCTATACCGATTGTTGTAGATACGGAATACAAATGCAGGCTATGTATTTTACGTTATAGTGTTTTTTATTTAGTCCTGTTTAATACACTGATAGATAATATTTTGCTGCAAAGTAAAGCTCAATGTGAAACTTCTGCTTGGCTTTGTTTTCATTATTTTTGCTGATGTTTTTTTTTTTCGCTGATTGTCAGAAATTGGCATAACAAAAGCGATTGATGGCACATAATATCTGGAACAAATATCTGCCCATATGGATAAGTGTTTCTGTTGTCATTTAACCATAGATAACGTTCCCCCATCAAAAATATGATGGGGCATTAATCACTTATCACAACTTTGCAGCAGCGACCGATTAAATCCAAATAAACATTCACACTTGAAAACAATACTAAAACAACTAAAGTTCCAGATGTTTAGTGCCTATTATCACAGGACAGATGTCACGTACAGTATACTACTTTAACTTTTACTGCTTATATTTTTTGCCTAGTTTCATTTGGTTTTACACAGTTTCATGTGCTGTGTGTGAGAGGAATAGAGAGCTTATATTGTGGATTACTACTACTACCACTGCTATTAATAATAATCATTGTTGTAATGTAAATTAAATACATCTGTCTCAATCATCACTTAATCAGCCAATACAGTATACTACTGTATTTTTCACTGCTTATATTTTTTGCCCTAGTTTCATTTGGTTTAACGCGATTTCATGTGCTATTTGTGTGTGTGTAACGGATGTTAATATTACTAATGTATAATTAATATAATATTAATGTATTTCACTAAAATCCCTCCTTTTCTATATATTTATTTTATATCATCTTGTATCTGATCATTTTTACAATTTGTTGGAACTATAATAGTTGTGTTATAGCGGGATTTCATGTTTAACATGCGGTGATGTCACTTCCGGTTAGCCCGCGCTGCTTCCTCTGACTACGTGGAGGTAAGCCAAAAAGCGTGCCGATTTCTTAGTGTTTAAAAGTTATAAAAAGTGGATTAAGTGTATGATATATGAAAAATACTACTGTTAAAAACCACTTGACATGAGTTAGACTTTTCGTGCATGGATGGATTTTTTTTTTAAATAGTTTATTACTAATAACAGCAATGTTAGTCTGTGAGCTCCCAGATAGGTGCTAGCATCGGCTAGTTAATTTATTGGTTTCCAATTTCTACAGGTAGATGAATTAAGGGAGAACAAATGCACAGAACCCAATGCTGTATTCTGTTTATTCCATGCAGATATGGTTTGTGAATATTTTATTTCCCAAGGTGTCATTTTTATGTTATCAAACTCTTATTATTTTTTTTATTAATTTAAGAAATTTTCTAATTTGTTCATGTTATGATTTGGGAGGCCAAACTGACTGGATAAGTGTTTGATGTATTTCTGTTTGTTTGAATAACTTGATTATTATACCATGTTCTTTTTCAATTGAATGTTATTGTAATGTTCAGAAAAAGAGATCGCGTTTATGCGTGCTGAAAGGAGGTAGACGAATTAAGAGAGAACAAATGCACAGAACCCCATGCTGTATTCTGTTCACTCAATGCAGTTATGATAGTAAACTCTCCAAATCAGCAGCAAATCCTGTCTCCAGTTAATTGACGATACCACAACGCAGATCGTAACAGCAGTTCGAGTCAGACCGGTTACATTGGTCCCATGACCCGGATGAAGATTGTTTCGTCTTGGGTCTTCAGCTAAGCATCAACACCATTTGGTCACCGGGAGGTGCAGTTCTTCAGTTAAGGTTTCATCCCAAAGAGACAACAATTATTTCATTTCTTTTCATATGTGATAACCTATTGGGTCCCATTGTTTTATTTCCATCACTCTTTTATTTTAATTATCCTACTGTGTTTGTGTCTGAGGTATTTAGCCATCTTAAAATCATATTCTATGTTAAATTACTTTCATGTAAATATTAGATAATGGCGCACAGTTTTAATGCAGACAGTTCTAATGACAGTGGTAGCATGCCAGATTTATGTTTTGGGAGAGAGGTTCTTCAGTGATGTCCCATTCACTCCTGTTGTGGGGAAAATCAATGTAGAATGAACATTGCCAAAGTTTTGTTCCACTCGAATGACTGAATCAACCCCCAGTCAGTTAATGAACAACCCACTATTAGCCAACCAAGACCTAAGTGGTGCAGCATGGCATAATCCCATAACACACATTGCTCAGGAAGTAGGACAGACAATAATTTCTGCTCAAAATGGGGTAGGGCATGGGGGACAAGAAACCAGTGATGCACAAGCCTCAGGTGCAGGTCAGTCGTTCCTAGACGCACGCTCCCTTAATTTGACCGGCATTAAATTAGTCATGCAGTCCGAGGCCAAAGAGCCTCCTGTTTTTTGAGGCGATGGATCTGACAAGTTCAGTGCTCATGAGTGGGAAGATTTAATGGACACTTATTTGTGAAAAAGGGGTATACCAAGAGCCGAACATCATCAAGAAATTATAGCAAGGCTGATGGGAAAAGCAAAGGATATTGTTATAATTACCCTCAGCAGTAATATTTCTCTGACGCCTTCTGAGAATCCTAAAGTGATATTTGACATAATAAAACAACACTTTAGTGAAGTCAGATATTCCTACATGCCTTTAGCCGATTTCTATGGCACAGTACCTTTAACAGGAGAAAACCCAGTCGAGTACTGGGTCCGTCTAAACAAAGCTGTCGAGGCCTTAAGGAGGCTTGGGCGATAAATGGATGACCCATGCCAGGAGGCAGCTTTGATGTTCATTAAGCATTGCCCTGAAACAGGTATGTCTGCCATTTTCCGTTTAAAGGCACCAGATAGATGGACAGAGAGTGAGATACAGGAGCATCTAGACGGAAATCAGGCCAAACAGAAAGAACAAATGGCAGTTAGGTCAAAGCGTAACATCGCCACAAGACATGTTACAGCATATGTCCAGTCAGCCTTGGATAATGAGAACACAATGATTGGTTGTCCCACTGTGCTGACAGAGGACATCAACACTCCCACCCCCTTCCCACTCTCGAAATAATGACAATTGCATGAAGACACTCGTTAGTCTACTTGACCGTGCCCTATCGCAGAATAATCAAGAGATTAGTCGCCATCGACCAGGGCAACCATCTAGAGTATGCAAGGTTTGCCATTCTCGTGAACATTCAACTTTAGCGCACTGTCGAAGACATCGACTCTGCCTTGCTTGTTTCCAGCCTGGACACATAAAGAGGAACTGTGCAAACGTCCCACCTGACCCTGACACTCCAGCTGGGCGATCTTGGTGATCAGTAGACAAGTCAGTCTACTTTAAATTAGTTAACCCACAACTGGAGAGGGGACATGTGAGTAAGGTGGGACAGTCCCTCAAGATTGCAGATCTTAAGCAAAGTTACAAAAGTGATGTATGCAAGCCCCAGCTGAAGTCACCGTGGAGCATATGATGATTTATCTTATGTTCCGGTGAGTGTGAATGACAAATTCCAAATTAAGGGGATGTTGGATTCGGAATCTATGGCATGCACTTTCAGTGAAGAAGCAGAGAGTAGAATATTGAATGAAAATGTGTTGCTAGGACCAACATTGTTGTTGCAGGAGATGTTAGTAAAACAGTAAAATGTTAGTGGGCTGTGGAGGTAGCCTAAATGCATGTATGAAGTTGAGCTGAAAGTATATGGCATGAAGTGTATAGTACCTATCCTTGTTGTACCTGGACAAAGAGATAACTTGATCATTGGTACCAATGTAATTAAATTTCTCATGCACCAGATGAAGGTCAGTGATGATTACTGGAGAATTCTTTTCAGCAGTACTCCAGAGTCATCATCGCCATGTGAACGGTTCTTGGACCTTATGGCAAATACATGCCGATGGAGAGGTGACAGTCTATCAGAGAACGTAGGGACTGTTAAGCTCCAACGTTCAGTCACTCTTATGGCAAAACAAAAACACCTTGTCTGGGGAAGGCTACCTAGTAACGCTCTTATGTCACCAGGGAGTGCTGTTGTTGTAGAGGCCCCTTTCTCCAAGTCCATGCCATGGGGTATTCTCGTTGGCCGTGTCGTTACACCTTTGTGGGGAGATCGCTGGCTTCCCTTAAAAGTTACCAACCTTTGAGTGCCTTGCTGTAGAAGATTTTGAGCTGCTGCAAAATTTCAGCGACACTCAGGTGCTTACACATGAGCCAGGTTCTCAACCTTGTACTACAGCTGATCTTAAACAGAGACTAAATACTGTGGGTCTCAATGTTATTGACATCGACTTTAGCTCTGTCAGTGATACAGCAAAGGAAAAGCTTGTTCAGTTACTTGAGAAATACAATGATGTATTCTCCAAACATGCTCTAGATTGTGGGAAGGTCAAGGGCTTTGTTCAGCACATTCATTTTACTGATGAGCGTCCATTCCGACTTCCATATCATAGGGTACCACCCGTTCACTATCAAATCTTATGGAAAGTTTTGTCAGAAATGGAAGAGTAAGGAATAATTCAGAAATCTTTGAGTGAATATGCATCACCTCTGGTTCTGGCATGGAAAAAAGACAGTAGCCTAAGAATTTGCACAGATTTCACGTCGCTGAATGCCACAACTCTTAACGATGTGCACCCACTGCCACACCAGCATGACTGTCTTGTCGCGCTAAGAGGGAATACTCTCTTTAGTACTATGGATCTAACATCTGGATTTTATAATATCCCCATGGTTGAAGAGGATAAGAAGTACACAGCGATTACAACCCCGGCAGGACTATTTGAGTACAACAGGATCCCACAGGGACTGTGTAATAGCCCAGCATCATTCATGCGGATGATGTTGAGCATCTTCGGAGACCTAAACTTCAGCAGTTTGCTCTGTTTATTAGTGTTTGCACCAGATGAAACCGCAGCTTTGGCGCAGTTAGAAGTGGTGTTCCAACGATTGAGGCTGCAGAATCTCAAATTAAGTCCAAAAAAGTGTCATTTGATGCAAACATCTGTTAGATTTCTGGGCCATGTTGTTGATTTAAATGGAATTTCTGTAGACCCTTCAAATGTAAGTACTTCTAAGTACTTCTCAAAGGAGATATCCAGCACGGAAGCTTGAGTTTTTAGCACTAAAATGGAGTGTGTGTGAAAAATTCAGTCATTGGTTGAAGGTCCATACCTTTACTGTACGGACTGACAATAACCCACCTACATATCTCCTGACAAAGGCTAAGCTTGATGCTTGTGAGCAGCGCTAGGTGTCTAAGCTCGCTTCATACACCTTCGATCTGAAACATATTGCTGGGAAGAATAACATTGTAGCGTATAACATATTCTGTTTACTCTATGCAGTTATGCCAATAAACTCTCCAGATCAGCAGCAAATCCTGTCTCCAGTTAATTGACGATACCACAACGCAGATTGTAACAGCGGTTTGAGTTAGACCGGTTACATGTGCGTGTATGTGTGCGTGCGTGCGAGCGAGAGAGATTATATTGTGATTTGTCCAAGGTTACTAAAGCCTGGCCTACTACTACTACTAAAAATTATTTCAATGTAACCCATGGGTCTCAATCACAAAATCAGCCAACGATGTAAACAGATTATATAACAAATTATATACTCTGAAAATCACGTTTTATTTGAACATTTAAAAAATATATTTAAAAAATGTATTCATATAACACTCCTATGCTCTTATACCGCATGTTACAGAAACTGGTCAGTTATATTAATCACATAATGCACACATTGTTTATTGTAGGCTATATCTCTCTCTCTCATATACACACGCAGGCACAATCACACACAGGCTCCATGATTGGTTTAGTAACATCAGATTTATTTTTAAATATGTGACCCTGAGGGGGGGGTAAAAACTTTGCAGATACAGAATGTGTCGTTTTCTCAACTCATTTTTTCCAACTTGGCGTTTATACAGATTCAGACAGATTGAATTTAGGAAAGCAGAGACATGCATTCACTCCTTTGACCGTCTTTTGTCTTGAAAATGAGGTATTCTTTGCGTAGGCTGAGGAGTTATACACACATACCATTTTAATCACCGGACTTCATAACATACAGTGGAACCTCGGATTGCGAATAACTTGGTTTACAAGTGTTCTGCAAGACAAAAAAAGTTTTTTTTAAATAACTTGAAAAATGAGCAAGTCTTGGTTTACGAGTACCAAGTATCATGCATCACGCACGTGCTTCTTGTTTAGATGCCGAGCATCACGTGATCACAACTGAGCCAATGGTAACACCCATACACATATCCTCAGCTTGTGTCCCTCATGGACTGCCTGACATTATATTCCAGTCACAGAAATAACCTGCAGATTAACTCTTACCCAAAAATAAATAACTGCTGAATTTATCTAAATCCAGAGAACTTAAAAAAGTACCCTGAGCTCACAAAACTCTATATTAATCCGTTTCTTGGGTAGTGCAGCCTCTGTAATAGCGAAGTTAATAGTATTTTCCTTTGCTTTAGCATCTTTTTGAGGGAAAGGGTGACAGTGTGAGTTTGTGACACTGACAGTGAGCTATAACTCCAGACTTGGTAAACAGATGTCCTAAAATAAATATAAAATCACATCTGACCCCTGCTGGCGCTGCCAGTGATTTTCAGCTACTTAGCAGTTAATTGTTGGCTACTGTTAACTTCTTCTTGAGAACAAAGCTCCATCTAGTGGTGGCAGCCGTTTAAAGAATAAATAGTGCTTCAATAGGCGTGATTGCTTCTTGACACGCCTTTCTGGAGGGAGGGGGGGGGGGTCACGGCAGCCACACGCCAGCCATACACCATTCACACGGCAGTTGCCCGACCCCAGCAATTTTGAGTGGCTACATATGTATATAAATATGGGAAAGTAATTCTATTTCTAAACATTTTCAGAAAATGTACAATATTCTTTATACTTTAGTTTAAGTGTTATTACTGTTACTGTCTTTTATGTATGGAATTATTTGTATACTCAAAAGTATTGTTAAAAAAACTCAGAATGATATAAACTTCAAAGGACAATTCTTCTTGTAAGAGGGTATGTGAAGTTGGGCACTTCATTATGTTGAAGTGTTTATTATTACTAAATGTAAATGTAGCATCAACTTCAGAATAGCAAGCAATGTCCGACAAAAGCTTATCATGGCATGCCTGAAAAAATCTACAATAGTTCTCATCCCCCCAAAAATCAAACATTACCTGTTTAAATGATTACAGACTGGTTGCACTTTTTGGATTACAAATTTATAAAATGTTAAATCTAGGTTCCAACATAATAGTATATAAACTGAAAATGTTATGTACATTGGGTTTTACATTTTAAAGTAAAGATGATGACTTTCTAAGAAGATCAAGTCTGGTACTCCATGGGTCTAAGACATTAACCTTGTCTTCCTGACCATCTGGGCAGGGTCGCATGTTAACTGTGAATGCTAATCTTACGGCCAGGCTGTGCCTTTGTCTCTATGTTAATGTGGAGGGCTGGGTGATACTGTCAGGCTGATTGAATTAGCATCTATGTATTTGTGGGTACTCTACAGTGCTGAGCTATAGACAGACTGAATCTTCCTGTACAACCAAGGAATGTGGTGAGAGCCATGGAAGGTTAAGAATAGTTGATTTGTGTTAACAAGCGTACCCTCTCTTGATCAGAAAAGTTTTAGTGTGTTAATCGTGTGGTAAGAAAGAAACTACAGATCTGGCCATTAAGAACGCACATTTTAAGCAAAGGGATCGCGCGGTAGTGTGTGGGAAGCTGTGAAAATAACGCTCATTACCTGTAGGGGGCAGGCGTCTTTCAATCAGAGGTATTTTGTGTCTATTGAAGCTGAAAATGTGTTAATCTCAGGCGAGGAAAAAGAAATGTCTCCGTGTCCTCCCTAGACCTTTTGTCTGCATCACAATGAACTGAAGCTCAGTGCGTCGTCTTTCCTTGTTTAAATCTGTAATATTTAAGTGAAATATATTTTGTATATAGGCCTGCAATTTTCGCTAGTTTCAAAACACAGCGTTTTCGGGGAGATTTAAGCTCCAGACAATCCCCAGGCGCTCTGAGCTCATGTACCCGCTCAACACAGTCACAACTGGGGAAGGACTTCTGAAAACTACCGCTGGTAACTATCTCTGCAGTGGTTAAAACAGCCGATTAATTTCATTTGGGGTATTTCTAATAGGCAATCTACTAAATAAAAATAAATAGATAAAATAATCCAGCACCAAAACATTTAACCCAGCAGTATTTGTTAAAAAAAAAGAGAGACACCTGCTCTGTCTTGTTAAGTTATGTAACCCCCCCCCACAGTATTTGCCAACAGCGCACTCAGTTTGTTAAATTCACACCTATCGTGAATGAAAGGTGAGAAGAGATTCAGCAGAATCTTCTGACACCGTGCTTGCTCTAAAGGACTATACTCGACAAGAATATATAGAATAAGAATCGTATTTATAATAAGATAATTAATTAAATAATAAAATGATAGCAAAAAAGGACTTTATCTAAAAGCCAGACCAAATTTCTCATTCACTGCTCAAGTAGTTAAATATGCTACAAAAAATGTACAATAAGTACAATTGCAAGTAAATGACAAACTGCATGTAATGTTAAACATGAATAAAACAGTATTAGACACACATATACTGTATGATATGGTAGTATATACAATGAAAAAGCTATTTACACAAGTGCACAAATGTAAAGCAAATGCAATTATTAATTTATTAATAATTATTGTGTATTTTTAACAATATTATATATATTTAACTTCATTCAGCCATTTAAGTTATATGAAAAATAACGTGCCTACCAGCCCACTATTATTTTCTGTTCAAATTTAAAGATGCACACGCGTGTGCAAAAAGACAAAGTACAACAAAGACTACAAAAGTGTATAATCTTTAATAAAGTTAGCCTAAAACAATATTGTCTCCAATGCTGAAGCAAACATGATTTGGTTTTTGTTTTAGTCTTCTCGCTGAATACAACGTGACAGCGCGCATCACAATAAACTGAAACAATGATGTCTTCTTTCCATGTTTTAAAGTGAAATACATTTTGCGTATATTATTAAATATTCCTTTTTGTTTATGGGCAGGTGTATTATGTTTGATCGGCATTATTGCGAGACATGATGACTTTCTGGGGGAGTTTTTCTGCATCTTTATCAATAAATTGAACGCGTCTATCAGCCTTTTGATCAAAACGCTACCCTTTGTAAAGTGAAAGTACCAGGCGCGTGTTCACGGACGCCGGTGAACAGCTTTATTTCAGTCATAAACCCACAATCACATTCCATCTATTATTTCCAGCCATGGTCAAATAATGAATTAAATAATTATTCAATGCTGGACACAAACAGCAAAAAAACATGATGATTATTATAATGGTGCATTCACACCAAATGAAGCGAGAGCGTCAAAGCGGCCAGAAATGATTCATTTTCAATGTGAGCCGGTGGCGAGGTCGGCGAGAGCGGCGATGGGAGTTGAAATCAGCTCAACTTTAGGTTAATGAGCTATGATGCGGTTGAGCGGTAACCAATTAATCAATTAAACCAATTAACCAATTAAAAGGGACGTCCTCCGCTTGAGAGGATTCCGCGGAAAGCAGTCCTGTTACTTTTGTTTCGGCTACATTAGTTCCTGAGCAAAATGGAGGAGAGGTTGATTATTGCGGTAGCGGGTGTTTAGTAATTATTAATGTTAGTTTAATTAAAGACAAAGTCTAGTAAGTGATTGTAATGTTATAATAATAAGAAATATAATATAATAAAAAAAATATATATATATATATTAAATTAGACTAGCAATTCACAATGAACAGAAGCCACACCCTACAAATGGCTTATAATTTGTTTATTTCTACAATACAGTTCTTTCTATAAATCAATTTCTTGTTTTCTTCCATATTTTGGTCTCCACAAGATCAACAAGCTTGATTGCTTTGCGGCCCCTTTAAATACGAGAAAGGCGTTCGGTCTACGTCAGAGCGGCGACGTTCAGTGTGAATGCAGGGTAAAAAGCCTGAAGCACTTTGTGTCCAAATAAGAATATGTTCTTAAAAATATTGATTTTTTTTTGTTCATTCATGCCTTCTGATGGTGCTTAATGTCGACACAGTTTTAAATTTTAACAAACATATGTTGGCATACACACACATCCAATCTCTCACCCAGATACACCTACAGTAGGTAGACAAGGGGAATGTCTATTACTGCCGCGCTCATCGTCGTCTCGATATAACGACAGCGGCCAAAATAAATCAGTCACATTTCAAAGTAATCCGTGAAATCCGTGAATTTCCATCTTCTCGGTTTTAAAATATAATTAAATCATAGAAAAGTCATAATATGTTGTATCAATATGTTGGCGCGCCTACAGTGGTGGTAATTTCCACATTTGTGCATTTATACAACAAACATGAAAAATCTGAAAAAGGACTATTGATATTTATTGTAAAATAATGAGTCAAAAATGGGCACCCGCCCAAATCAATATCGCTCCTCGTTCACCCCGAAGCTCACTAGGAATCCCCACGTGGGCCCACGCTGCCACTCTGCCCACCGCTCACCAGCCTGTACCCGCATGCCAGCGGGGCATTGCCAACCAGACCTGCACATGCACATTCCTCCTGTACATCAGATTGATGGACATGAGTCCTCATCTGTTAAGTTTTTGAGGACAACAGTTCTATCAGCCCAAATGTAATCAATAATATAAAAAAATATATATTCTTGTAATAGCTAAAATAGTGAAATAAAAAGTTTAATGGTTTAAATAATTAAAATAAATAGTCATGTGGGCATTATATGATTTGTATAAAAAATTAAAACTAAAAAGTGCAGGATAAAATAGCTGCAGGTTTGTTTTTTTATAGTCTAAATAAAAATGCTTTTCTAAACGTGGGCTATTGTTGTTTACTTCCTCCTCTGTAATTTCCTACCGAGTCTAATCAGCACTCAACCACATGCATAAAGTTTTCCAGAGCGCAGAGGAATTTTGTTGTACTAAATAGTATTTATGCAGTATAATCAGGGCCTCTTATTCCTATTTATCCTGGGTTGTTGTTGTTTTAGGGTTACTGTGTGTGGCTTCACAATATCAGACAACATTCAAATGCAAATAATTTACCCTCCCCAGGTGTGAATCAGCGGTTCTCTCCTATACATTCAGAGAAACTGAAACACGCCCCTCCCCACTTTAAGACCCTCTTGGATCTGAGGTTCTTTTGAAGACCTGCAGCGCTTCAGGCCTCTTTTTAAATTTGTGTAAATTTCATCTTCTTGATTCAAGATTCTAAAATTGACTTTATCATTTTTAATCACTGGAATGATTAAATTTTCATGTTATGATTTTCCTTATCATAACATGAATTGTATTGTTTTAATCACTCTATTCACAATTTTCTTTGGTATTTTTATAAAATATATTTTTATAAAAAAATTTGTATTTTTATAAAATATTAAAATATTATTATAATATTAAAATATGTTATCATTAAAACACTCGTGGTGCAGCTCTCCATACCGCACTACGTAACATCATGTCTTCTGATGGTGCGCAATGTCGACACATTTTTACATTTTTACAACAAAGATATGTTGGCATTTTCACAAATCAGGAGATTCGCATAGTTAATATCAGATAGCCTACTATCAGGAAATTACATTAACTTCAAGACCATTTAAACCGAGGGAGGCATTGCCATGTCTTTCATTCATATAAGAAACTTATTGTCAATTTTAAAGCATGATTTTGGGCATCTCATTTCATCATTATGAAAATAATATGGATCACATATACACACATTCAGAAAGATCTATTGTAAAACAAAATTATATTCATGTTTGCTTCAGCATTGGAAACAATATTGTTTTAGACTAACTAATTATATACAATTAGAAAAAGAAAGGCACATGGTGCTTAGCTCTGCAAGAGAGGAGACTTTTTGTTGGAAGGTTCTTGTTTTTTGCAAATCATTTGAAAAATGTTCATTGTTCAAGAGGAGTTCTGATTGAAAAGGGAAAAAATGCATTTCTGTGAACTCTGATTGTTTTTTTTTCCCTTGCCGAGTCCGTCGTGTGATGTGATCGACTGTATGGTTGTGAACGATGGCAAGCCAGACCCAGACCCAGACTTGGTGAAGATAGTTCTACTGCGGAGTCCAACCCCCGACCCGTCTTATTGGAAGGATTCTTTGCAACTGCAGCTAATCTGATATTTCACTTAAACACTACCCGGGTAGTAGTAGAAAACAAGACCTTTACATCTCACGAAAAGATTCCATCACACTTGCGAATACCAAAAGGGACCAGGAAAAATTTTGGACACTTTAATTTTTATAAATTTTTTTCTTTCTTTCTGAATTTAAATTGAATTGTCTTTATTAAATTCATATCTTATTTGTGAAACTACAAATTTACCCTTGTGTAATAAAACAGGCTGTTATTAGCTTTATGTAAACTGGTCTAAGAATTAATTTAATTATCCTCCAGAGAGCCGAACCTAGCCCATATCGATATCGATTACGGTGTTATATTACCCATTATATTATCATTACCTGTTACACGTGCATTCTTAATGGCCACATCTGTAGGATCCCTTCTTTGATATCACCTTCATAATTCCATAATTTTGATGCGAACTGCCTCCAACCCTCATAGATCTTTTGCTTGAGGATGCTCCAAAGGGTCTCAATGGGGTTGAGGTCAGGGGAGGATGGTGGCCACACCATGAGTTTCTCATCTTTTATGCCCACAGCAGCTAATGACACATATGTACTCTTTGCAGCATGAAAGTGGTCAGTCAAAAACTCTATATACTTTGCCGAGGTCATTTTCACATATCCAGGGACCCTAAAGGGGCCTACCAGCTCTCTTCCCATGATTCCGGGCCCAAAACATGACTCTGCCACCTCCTTGTTGACGTTGCAGCCTTGTTGGGACATGGTGGACATCCACAAACCAACCACTATTCCATCCATCTGGACCATCCAGGGTTGCGCGACACTCATCAGTAAACAAGACAACTATTTAATTGGGTTTATCTAGCAAACTAATTATCACAGGTGTCTGAGATTCATTTCAGTGATCCAAAGAGCCCTGAGACACAATACCATCCATGAGTTTAATGTAAAAACTAAACATTTAATGTTTATGACACTTACATCCAATTTGCATAATAATTTGGAAATTGGTGTATACAACTGATCATTCGCAAACCGCGTTAATTGCAATCCGAGGTTTCACTATAAATGATTGTAAAAGTCATATCTGAATTCTGTGTCCAGAATATGCCACAATTACTATTTAATGTATTTCTATGTTTTAAAATCAATAAATGTAAGTAACTATTTAATATACTGTAAATATAATATAATATAATATAATATAATATAATATAATATAATATAATATAATATAATATAATATAATATATGTCACTTTTAAATGTATTATATGTTTTTAGATATACAATGGAGATATTGAGTTTTTATCTCTTTTTACAAATCATGTAATTTGACCAGATTTTTGCATATATTTATATGGTTGTTATCAACCTTCCAAACCTATTCCAGACCAATCATCTGCAAGGTGCCCAAAGCAGAGGGAAATTCACACAATTTGGTTTAATATTCCATAACATCACCGGAATGGAATGCCCAACCCGGGACTCACCTTTGTGTTACTAAAACAATTATAGCATTTACGGTCAACATACTTGATGTAATTATAATCATAACTCCAGTTACATGACAAAAGAACACAACCAGGAATCAATGCTAAGATTTTTTTAATACTTCCTGACTTATAACAAAAAAACTTTTGCACATAATGACATGTTTAGTATGGTTTAGGTCTCTACAACACAGCTGTTTTTTTTTTTTAGAAATTAAATTTTAAAAACAAACCTTCAAACATCTACACATTGAGTGTTAAATTTAAAATCCGTGGGGAGGATCACATGTGTCAATCCAGGTTCAACCTTGATGTGTCCACCTCAACCTCAACTTCCCTGCCCTGATTTTTTTTACGAATATGAGACCTTTGTTTTTTATCTTTGTGTATGCTCCCACCAATACCCCAGAGAAAACTGTTTTCTTGAAAAACGCCACAAGTGAATCTAGAACCGGAACATCTGCTTTTGGGCACCAGGGCCACACAGCTGGGCCATTAACTGAGGGAGAATTAAAAAGGGGGGGGGGAGGGAGGGATAAATAAAGAAATTTCTTAATTGCATCTTACAACAAAAGCAATTGTCTGTACAGAGCTTCTAATGTATCACAGAAATCTCATTGTTAAAAGGAATCAGTCAGGAGAAGACTACAAAAGAATTTACAATGCATTAGATATAACATGGATCACAGTAAATATGGTGCAAGGATGAACTGGACATTCCTTCAAAATTGATAAAAGGTTATCAAAAATTATCAGGAAGGCCGCAAAGAGGCCGACAGCAATAATAAAGGAACTGCAGGTATTTCTAGTAAGTACTGACTTTACATGACATTATGGTCTGATTAAACCAAAGTTGATCACTTTTTGGCCAAAATTCCAAAAGGTATGTTTTGTGCTGAACTGACACTGCACACACCAGAGGATCACCACAGTGTTGCAGTGGCAGCATCATGCTTTTGGGACTGTTTTTCTTCAGCTGGAACTAGAGTTTTGGTCAAGATGAAGGGAATTATGGACAATTACAAATACCAGTCAATGTTGGTACAAAACCTTCAGGCTTCTACTAGAAAGATGAGGAGGAAGAGGAACTTCATCTTTTAGTATGACAGTGACCCAAAACATGCATCCAAATCAACAAAAAATGGCTGAACCAGAAGAAGATTAAATGTGCACTGAAAGATTTTTGCAAAAAAGAGTTGGAAAAATTGCAGAGTCAAAATGTGCCATGCTTATAGACTACCCCACCAAAATAGACTGATTTTTGTAATAAAATCGAAAGATCCTTCAACAAAATATTAGTTTAAGTGTGTGCATTTTTTAAATGATTATAAGCAAAGTGAGGTCAAAAAACAGAACATCCTTCTTGCATCCACAGATGTTATTTTCACTGGGAAAGAGGGGATAAGCTAAATTAAAAAATGTGTCCCATTTTCTAACAGTGTTGTATATGGCTACAGAGAAGCTGATTTTGACATGTTCCATGAATACTTTGCATGTTTGGAATTACGGAATTGAGCCGATGACCACAGTCAAAAACAATTGATCACTTTCTAACATCTAATAGACAATAAACAAGTCTGGAAAAGGTAACGCGCAAGGACTTGGCCGCACACACAGTACAGTGGTGTCACTTCTTGCTTTGTGGAGTTCAGTGAGAGGTGTGTCTCTTGTCCCCGGCTCTGGAATGGGACCTGGAATGGTTCTGAAGAAGGAAAGGTTGACAGCATCATACTAAGACCTGCAGTTTATAGTATATTCTGACTATGTATGGACATAGATCCACACTGGAACTGGATGTTTTCTCCAATGGTCTTTGCAGCTTGGTGACTTTGTGAATTCTGTTTACTCTTTACCTTGTTGTTTTGTTTGGTGGTGATCTTTTTTTCACAACCATGGGTTGGAAAAAGGTAAATATAAATGACACCAATGGTCTACCATCCAGCCACTGCATTGCAGCTCACTTAGAGATATTTACCATTCGGATGGCTCACACTCCTGTCATTCTCAGTTTGACAGGTACTGCCAGCCTCTACAAGGTCTAATTTGTCTATGTTTTTAATATGTTATTCCCTGAGGAAATCCATCCAGGAAGATTGGCAGAAATCAGTCCTTGCCCATGATAGAGAATTACACTGTGACTCTGTAATACCTGGAACAGGTCGAGCGTCCATTTGTAGGTTTCCCAATTTTCTTTTTTTTTCTGGTGAAAAACTATTGGCAGCCAACAGGCATTACTGAGGATCAAACTAAATTAAATATACTTACATTATCCCCAGTGCCAGGTTCCAATTTTACTAGAACATCTTTACGTAGTGAACACATACGACCTGGTTACTGCTGTAGAGATTTTCCAGTAATTCATGATTACTTTTTAACATGGAATGTCATTTGACAGGATGTATAATTGGTTCAGTAATAATGTTATTTCCTAAAAGCATTCAGGTCGCATAACAGGTTAGACCAATACCATTGGTATTGTAGTTGCACCAGTACTGGGTAGATATAAGGGAGACAGCGCTGAGAGGGGACAAACATCTGTTGACTACTACAGACCAAAACGGGCTAAAAGCAAAAATGCTGAGATTTCAGTGTGTGGTTTTTGCTCTTGTCTTGTACTTGGAAGGTTAGGAATTTGCAGTGATCAGTAGTGAATTATTCAGCATGTTATGTTTAAAGGAACACTTGATGTAGTACATTCTGTTATGTGTTACAACTTGTTGTACTTTACTTTAGTTTATTGCACACTGATCAATAACAGCATATCTCTTGTGTAAAGTCTAAATACTGTATTTTTTTTTACATGTTTTTTTTTTCTTCTAATTTCAGGTTCCTTTTCTCAACTCAGTGGTAGGTATCGAATTTCCTTTGTTTTTATTTAGCGAGAATAAGATGATGGGTGACAATGGGGTAAAATGTTTCATTTTGATCTCTCTTTCCCCAGTTTGTGGTCATGCACCTTTTAACAGCCGTATTGTGGGTGGACAGAATGCCACAAATGGGGCCTGGCCATGGCAGGCTAGTTTACAGAATCGCAATTACGGCGGCCATTTCTGCGGTGGATCCCTCATCAACGACAAGTATATTCTGACAGCAGCACACTGTGTCAACAGGTCAGTTTCTTGGAAGCTTTCCAGAGGGGGGGGATTATATATACTGGGGGGGAATGATATACATAAACATGTGTCTTTCGTTCTTTCTCCCTTCAGCATTAGCGCGTCTGGCCTGACTGTGTATTTGGGGAAACAGACACTGTCCGGCTCTAATCCCAATCAAATTGTAAGAGGTGTTACACAGGTGGTCATTCACCCTCAATACAACAGCGCGACCTTTAACAACGACATCGCCCTTCTGCTTCTGAACTCCTCAGTCACCTTCAACAGCTACATCACTCCAGTGTGTCTGGCAGGTCAAGGCAGCACATTGTCAGCTGGCACCAACTGCTGGATCACAGGCTGGGGGAACACTGCCACTGGAGGTAAAATATACTCACAATACACACACACACACACACACACACACGCGCACGCACGCACGCACGCACGCACGCACACGCACCTACAAACACACTCACATATACACAAACACACACACACACACATACACACACACACACACATACACACAAACACACACACACACACACACACACACACACACACACACAAACACACTCACATACACACAAACACACACACACACACACACACATAGACTGTGTATTATAGAATTAACTATACTCACCATATTATAGAAGTATCAGAAGTAGAGGTGCTCAGTGTTTGGTTTCTAATCACAGACACAAAAGCAATTAGTGTGAGGTAACTACAGCTGTTTTAACACAAGCTCCTCACTAGGCAAGGCTGAAAGCTTATGGATGATTACTCTTCAGGAACCTTCAATGTGTGTATAAACAGTGTTCTAATGTATGATTATTTAAAGAGATGCTTGTATTTCTTTGTGTTGTAGTGCAACTGCCATCTCCCGGTGTGCTGCAGGAGGCCATGGTGCCCATTATCGACAAGAATCTGTGTGATTTTCAACTGGGAAGTGGATCCATTACCCCATACATGATCTGTGCGGGTAATCTACAAGGAGGCAAGGACGCCTGCCAGGTACACAAAGATAAAATATGAATACATGTCTGAATAATACAACCTAGATGTATTATTAACAAATATATAACAAATGATGTTTATTTCATTGGAAAGGGCGATTCTGGAGGTCCCATGGTGGCTAAGATGGGTGCAGCCTGGATTCAGGCTGGTATCACTAGCTGGGGTGAGGGCTGTGCCAGCAAACCTGGTGTGTACGTCCGGGTGTCCCAGTACCAGTCTTGGATATCTAACATCACCACACAAAATCTACCTGGCTTTATCAAGTAGGACATTATTTTCTCATGCTACATAAAGAAAAATGCATTTAAAATATTCTCAAGACATGAGTCATTGACTTGCAGTGAATCACTAAATTGTGTTTGTTTGTTTTTTTTGTATCTTGCCAGGTACTAAAACATGGGCATGACCGGTGCAGCACTGATGGATGAAGCAGAATTAAATTATTTTATTTAATCAGTAGTGTTTATGGTGCATGATCTGTATATGTTTTAATATACATGTCTGTATTTATGTTTCTTACTGAGACGAATCAAATTATTTTTACATAGCCATTGTAATTTATCTTTGATATAATAATGGCCTGTTGTGATAAATAACTCGTATGTACCAAATGTTACATATTTTAATGTAATTAATTTAATTAACTGCTTACATTTAAGCATCAATACCAAAATTTTGCTCTTGTTTGGCAAGTCATCATTTTATGTGGATTAAATATAGAAAACATTTTCAGATGATTACATTATTTCATTAAAACTGTTTTTTTTTTTTTATCATTATATCTTGTGATTTTTACTCATTGTTAGGTTTAAAAGAAGCAGCGTTATTGCTTGCTATGTCTGCCGTACCTCGATACACTTACCAGTCCGGGCCTTGAACTGGGAGAGACAATCACACACACACACACACACACACACACAAACACACACACAGGAATGATGGTCAAGTTCTGTGTCCCGAACTTCAACAAACCAGTTATTAAGTGAGTCATAGAGACACCTGGAGACAGATAGACGATAGGAAATACATTTGCATTCTCCTGGTTAAACAAAAGTGTTGTAGCAGACAAGAGCCATTTGGATGTACAGTTAAACTTGGCATTGCGCGTAAAATTTGTTCCAGAAGCATGTTTGTATATCAAAGCAAATTTCCCCAAAGGAATTAATGGGAATTCTGATGATTCATTTAACAGCCAAAAATATTCATATAAAAATGATTTATACAAAATATAAACAAACAAACAAAAAAAAAACCTGCACTTTACCTTGGGAAAGAATCATGACTGGTGTTATATGATAGAAGAAGCATCGTTTTTGCATAGTTGCCGCAAAAGTTCTGCATTTGTATCAGCATTTAAATTATATAGCTTTTCAGCTTATACAATAATAATATCAATAGCAACTAATTTTTACGTTTCCTTACTATTAGGCTTTCGCTTTTTTCCGTTTTTTTGCGCTTCTTGGAGAACCCGCGAGTTTCTTCGTCTAAGAATCCAGATCCAAAACGACTAAACTCCGACTCAGGTAGGCTATAATGGATAATATTCAGCTTGTGCAGTGTGTGGAGTGCAGGAAGTTTAGACATTCTTCCACTGTTGCTTTCATGAAAATTGGAAACGGAGGGCCGGTGTAAGATGTGCCATGTGCCAGATGTGTTGCAGTGTGGCAACTCTAAGAATAAAAGGGACAAAGCAAAAAATAAATAAATATGTGATCTGGATGGGGGAATGAACCCACACACACTAGTGTGTCAGTGGTTATAGTTGCATAATATGTTAGTTGGAATTCTATAAAATAAATGTCATACTGAAACAAACTTCTCAAACTAGGACTATCGTAACAGGTGTGAATAATACATTGATTTAATCTTGTTTTGCTTTTCACTTCCTTACTTGCATTATCATTATCATTATCATTATCATTATTATTATTTTTATTTTTATTTTTCTTCTTTCCCCTTTATTTTATTTTCCATGATTTTTAAACTTTTCTTCCATTTTGTTTTAAGACTTGTTCTTCCATGATTGTTCACAAGTTAAGAATGTAATGTTAAAGTAGTGAAACTTTCTCTTCGAGACTTTGTTTGATGGAGGGAGCGATATCAGCGGGACACATCAGGCTTTCTCTGCATGCGACATGTGATAGCCTCAGTCTACCTGTGTGCGAGGCTCATGAGCGCATGTATTGTCTGGTTCTCCCCGTAAATGACTCTGTGTGTGTGTGTGCCAGAGAGGGAGAAGCTGTCGCCTGGTTGACCCACTGATTATCTCTCCTTGTTACAGAAACGACAGTGAGGGGTGTGAGATCTGATTGGTGAATACAGTAAATATACATAACCACTTGAGTGTTGATGTTGTGATAATGTTTTTAAAGTTTACATAAGCCTCCTCGCTGGCGCTTGGGACAATTTTTTGTGTGTGTGTGTGTGTGTGTGTGTGTGTGTGCCATGGATGATGCCATGCAACAGCTCCAAAGAAACCACTGATGCTCATGAGTGGAGCTTGTTTTTTGTTGATTTCATGCTGGGGAAATATATGAATCTGTGGTGCTGGGAGTATGATTTATTGTTTCCAACCATGTTCGCTGTGTGTTGGCAGTCTCTCATTCTCTTTTTCACACTCACCAATTCATCCCAATGTTGGCTAGCTACACAATCCCCTGCAACCACCGTACAGTCTTTAATCATACTACATCTCCTACACAGCAGATAGTCCACCTGAGTAGCTCTTTCCCCACCCTGTTACACTGCATTCTTTCTTCTTCTTAAAATATGTACTGTATTGCCATTTCCATCCTATTTGCAAAATCTACAATAAAATGTCCTTCCACATTCCTCTCCTGAACCCAACACCTATCCATCACCTACCCATCGCCTTTGTTACATTCTACAACATGCACTTTAAGGTCAACTACAATAACCCATCTTTTTTTTTTAAGTGGGGAAACTCACGACCAATTTGTCTAACTCACTTGAGAAATATTTCTTCTTCACATAGGATCTTATCTGTAGAGTGTATGCACTGAAGACATTTATCATTACCCGTTCCACTTTCCGTTTTCAACTCATCACACTATCAGACCCTTCCCTCAGTTCCACTACGCTCTTGGCGTACTCTTCCTTCAGTATTAGACCTACACCATTTCCCTTATTATCTACACAATAGTAAAGCAGTTGGAACCCACATCCGATGTTCTTAGTATTGCTTCCTTTCCACTCGTTCTTTTGTACACACAGTATAACTACTTTCCTCAGAACCCATCGTATCAGCCAGCTCTCTCCCGTTACCAGTCATAGTCTCCCCCTCCATTTACCAGTCAACATTCAAAGTCACTATCTGAACCTCTTTTAATCAGTTTTTATGGTGTCCATTTTTTCCCGTCAGCATGCTGTGCCGTGCTTTAGTTTGCGCTTGGTGAGGATTGTGGACGTTTCTAGGGTGATCTAACTTTTGTGACTTTTGTAACTTTAAAAGTGTGTAACTTGAGCATTCATTATGTAGGGGACTTATTGTATGATTGTAATCTATTTTTTGTTCTATAAAACTGCTTTGTGTCAGTGACCGCTGTTAAAAGTGCACCGCAGATGACATACTTGTAATCATACTTTGGAATGATACAAATTTGAATTTGATTAAATATCATTCAAAAGTACGATTACAAGTATGTCATCTGCAGTACATACATGATAACCATAACATGAATTTTGATGAATTGCAATGGCTATGTAAAAATTTTTTATTAGATTTGTGTCAGTAAAAAAATAAATAAATACAGATGTGTATTAGAACATATATAGCTTATGTAACATTAAACACTACAGTTTACATAAAATGCTTTAATACTGTATGGTTCCTCAGTATTGCAACAGATTTCCCCTCTGTGTTAGTGCCTGGAAGGACACAAGAACACACTATGACCAAGATTTAGTGACTAAGTCAATGACTGTAAGTCAGTGACTCATGTCTTGAGAATATTTTGATTGTATTTTATTTATGTATCATGAGGAGATAATGTCTTACGTGATAAAGCCAGGTAGATTTTGTGTGATGATGCTTGATATCCAAGACTGATACTGGGACACCAGAGTGTACACACCAGGTTTGTAAGGCTGACCACAACCCTTACCCCAGCTAGTAATACCAGCCTGAATCCAGACTTCACCCAGCTTAGACACCAAAGGACCTCCAGAATGGCCCTTTACCAAAAAAAGAAGAATTAAATGTATTCAAACTAGAAGGTCGAGCTAAGTTTTATTGTTCAGAAACTTATTCATATTTTATCTGTGTGTACCTGGCAGGTGTCCTTGCCACCTTGAAGATGACCAGCACAGATCATGTTTGGGGTAACAGATCCAAATCCCAGTAGTAAATTACAAAGCTTTTTTGTAACAATGGGCACCATGGCTTCCTGCAGAACACCAGGATATGGCAGTTTATCTACAGACAAACACACACACAAACCAACATTAATTTAAGAAGTCATACATTAGAACTCTGTTTATACCCCCATTTCATGTTCATAAACCCCAACCATTTACAAGCCTTCAGTCCTACATATGGAGGAATTTCATGATTCAGCAGATAAATGAATGCCTGGCAGTTTGGTACTTCAAACTTACTGCTGTATTTCATGTCACTGATTATCAACTAAACCCTATTTCTCCTGAAACATGGTTACTGCAAATAAAACATTTCTTGGAATGAAATTTGCCTAATAAATAAATTATGAGTATATTTAGTACTATGATTCACAGAGAACCATGTGTGTGTGTGTGTGTGTGTGTGTGTGTGTGTGTGTGTGTGTGTGTGTGTGTGAGTACTTTACCTCCAATGGCAGTATTTCCCCACCCTGTGATCCAGCATTTGGTGCCAGCTAGAAATTTCCTGCCTTGACCTGCCAGACACACTGGAGTGATGTAGCTGTTGAAGGTGACTGAGGAGTTCAGAAGCAGAAGGGCGATGTCGTTGTTAAAGGTCGCGCTGTTGTATTGAGGGTGAATGACCACCTGTGTAACACCTCTTACAATTTGATTGGGATTAGAGCCGTTTAGAATCTGTTTCCCCAAATACACAGTCAGGTCTGAAGTGCTTTTGCTGAAGGAATGAAGAAAGAAATACGCATGTTTATTTTAAATGTATATATTTCTGTAAAGTTGTCCAGAAATGGAAATCAAATTTAACGGACCCTTTTACACAGTGCGCTGCTGTCAGAATCCAGTTGTTGTTGATGAGGGACCCTCCACAGAAATGGCCACCATGAGCAGGGCTCTGTAAACTAACCTGCCACGGCCAGGCCCCAGCTGTGGCATTCTGTCCACCCACAATACGGCTGTTGAAATGTGCACGACCACAAACTGAGAGGAGAGAAAGATCAAATTCTAAGTTCCTGTTGTCAAAATATCGAATATAATCTCAATCTTGCTGAACAGAACAAAGAAAATTCAATGCCTGGGAGTGTTTAAGATTGAAAGAAGTACCTACCATTGAGATGGGAAAAGGCACCTGAAATGAGAGAAAGAACATGTGTCACAAAATACAGTATTCAGACTCGACAGTAGAGATATGCAATTATTGATCAGTGTATAATATAATAAAATAAAAGACAACGATATGTAACAAGCAAAGGTACATGTTAGATCAAGTGTTATTTTACACTGCTGAATAATCTGCTAATACTTATCACTTCAAATACTTTACCTTCCAAGTTCAAGACCAGAACCACAACCATACACTGACATCTCAACATATCTTTTGATCCCTTTGTCTTTTTCTGTGGAAATCAACCAGTGTCCTTCTCATTTTCTGTCTCTCTCTTCCTTGCTCTCTTATATCTAGCCAGTTCTGTTGCAAATACCAACGGTATTGGTCGAACCTGTTACATCACTGGAAAGCACACAGGAAATAACCTCATCATTAAACCTCTCAAATTACATTCCAGTTAAAAAAGAAAAAGAAGAAAGAAAAACAACCAGGAAATGTTTTAATCATCTTCTCTCTCCACTATAGTGTACAGCAAAATTCCACAGTATGCACTATAGCAACTGCTGGTTTTCATTAAAATGAATAAAATATAGCAAGTAATACAGTGGAACCTTGGATTGCGAGTAACGTGGTTTACGAGTGTTCCGCAAACCGAGCAAAGATTTTAAATAATTTTTTATTCGGAAACCGAGCAAGTATTAGTTTACGAGCGCCGAGTATCATGCTTCACACATGCGACTCTTATTTTGACACCGAGCGTCACTCTCTCACCTATACACTCATGTCAGTCTCAGAGAGATCTCTTTTTTTCCTGTTAAAACGGTGTTTCTGTTGTGTGTGTGTGTTTGTTGTGAAACTGTTGTGAAAAAGCGAGGGGTGGAGAGGCAGGAGGAGTGTTACTGTGTAAAACGAGGCGAGGGAAGGGGCTAATTCCACACACACACACACACACACACACACACACACACAAACACACACACGGCGCGTGCGCGCACCAACGGAAACACTTATCTGTCAGGATTTATTTGTACTTTTTTTAAAGGTAAAGTGCAGATTAATTTGTTTTATTTTCATTTTATAGATTGTATTAATTATTTTTATGTATTTATTTTTGGGGCTGTGGAACGAATAATTTCTTATGGGAAATGATGATTTGGTTTAAGAGTGTTTTTGGAATATGAGCCCACTTCCGGAACGAATTATGCTCGTAATCCAAGGTTCCACTGTACATCATTCAGAATGATCTTAGAAATATTTCAGTTTTACTAGAAAACCATTTGGGCACTTGCCAGGCCATATGTGATCATGAGGTAAATTTATTCTAGTACATCTTTTACTAAACACTAGAGATGGAAGAATGGAAATTCTTCTTTGTGTAGTACTGTACATGATGATTGTTGTGGTGCACCACAGCTAGCAGACCCAGATAATGTGGTGAAGAGTTGAACTTCTCCTGCATGTATAACTCAATCACAGAAATTTTGTCTTGAATCTTCATTCTTAAGTGTTTCAGTCTGTGACACAATCAGTGAACCAGGAATACAATACTAACAAGCTTTCTGCATGTACTTCTGTAGAACCAAACAAAATCAGAACACTGGCAAGTTGTTGTTTTGCTTTTTTCCTTTTTGATTTTATAGGTTTCCCTGCTTCCAGCACAAGCATTCATACATCTCAGCCCCAGCCACTAAACGGAGACTAATGAAATAAAAAGCATCTTGTTGATAAGAACTCACTGATAAGACACAGGTATTCATGTACCGATGCCCCTGCAAACCGGCTGCAGACTTTTTTATTTGGAGGATTTTTTCATTTTTTCCTTGTACATCTTTTTGGAACTACACTAGAATGAGTCATCCCACCCCCGCTGTCAAAAAAAAAAAAAAAATTAAAAAAAAAAAGTAATTCGGTAACGTTTACTCTGAGTACATTTTTAATGAGCTACTTTTTATTTGAGTAGATTTTTATAATGGTAACTTTACTTTTACTTCAAGTCTCCTGGGATAGATTCTATGCATCCAACAACCTGGTACAGGATAAGTGGTATAGACCCAGCAGTATTGTAGTGATAATCCAATTGAAAAGGATATCAGCCGACGACAGTCTCCACTATATTCTTCGAACTCCATGACAATTGTCACAAAAACAGCACGCTGCATCTCCTAACTCTCTCCCCCTGGTGCTTCTCCCCAGGTGTCCTTTTAACACGATTCCATGACCCGGTTACGTCATCAGAATGGAGTGAATATCAAGTATGAAGACTATAAATACTATGACTGTTTCAATGAAACCAAGGTGAGTCAGTGAGTCCTGGTTACAGCGTTCCATTCCAGTGACACTGTGGATTATGAAATCAAGTTGTGTGCATTTCCCTCTGCTTTAGGCACCTTGCAGGTGGTTGGTCTTATGTATGTTTTAACACTTTTTGTTGATTTTTTTAAACAAAACAAAAAAATAACACAGCAAACAATTTTAAAAAGTGACTTTTATGTAGTATTCATGCATAGTGAATTATGTTCAATGAAAATTGTATTAGAATTAATATGTCTGACCTATTCAATTATCATGTCTCACGTATCATTTATTAGTTAATGTAGGTATCAAACTATCACCATACAGCATTACTTAATAAGATAAGGTCCCGCTTGAGCCTGTTTCTTGCAACATTTGTTCTTCATTCCATCTCAGGGAGGGTTTTGCCACTGTTGCCTCATACTTGCTAAAAAACAAGATGCAGGAAAAATCTTCTTGCTTTTGCTACCTTGTGAGTGAACTATTATAGTACTGTACATTCTGGAGTCTGTCAAAATCCAAATTTTACAGAAAACAACCATAGTAGTGTCACAGTGTGTGTCTGTGATGGGAGTGTGGCTAAATTTAATATCACTCCTCGCTCACTCCTTGCTCACTAGGTAGGTGAGCGAAGGACCAGGTGTGCGAAGGACCATGGCCGCCTAACTAGGCCCGGCTGGTGAGCTCTCATCATTAATGGATCCCAGTCTTCTCCCCACGCTATAAAACACAGCAGGGAATGTAGCTCAGGGTCTGTTGGGATACTGGACATACGCGTGGAGTGTCATACGCGTGGGGCCATGTAACGAGCCCCAGAGACTTCAAAGGGCCGAGTGGAATGCGCCTTTGATCTCCGCGGTGAGGACAGCTGCGAGGTCACTACCGGAGCTCCTGCGGCTCTTCAACTCTCTCATAGAGCCGGATTTCATGAACCTGCCGCAGAGGAAGAAAAGGCCGCTAAGACGTCACGTCACGGCCCCTGTTCCCAGCCAGGTTAAGCCGCCCAGCAGCTGGATGTCACAAAGGACCGGCATCTGAAGCAGTGCCCACAGGAGAGCTGGAAGGGGCCCCCGCGCAGGCCCGCGCTGTACACTCTGCCCAATAATACATTTTAATTAAATATTGAACTTATTAGATCAAGGTTAATGTCCATACTACAAATGTGAATGTGGGAACTATGGTGTTATTTTTGTCCCAAAAACCTTATGCCCTTCACGTTTCCTGTCGCAGCCAATCAGAAGCTGGAGGAGGGAATATTCTGATCACCTGTTTCTGATTGGCTGATCAGCAGCTGGAGGTAGGGGTTTTCTATTTACGGCTATGTCTCTTCTGAACAGCTGCTAGGTGTTTGATTGTAATAATTTTAAAAAGACTGTAAAATAAAAGCATTTGCTACTAAATGTCTAGGGCTTTTGTGTTGATGAAGGTATTAAATTGTACAAATTTAGGAGAAATCTGTAAAATAAACTTCTAGTGCTGTTACTTTATTGAAGGTGTTTAATTGTATACCTTCAGGAAAAATCCGTAAAATATAGTTTTTAATCTGGGAAAGTTCTAGTGCTGTTAGTTTAATGAATGTATTTTATAGTATAAATTTAGCATACAGAGGAAGTGCAGAGGCTAACGAACTGGTGTAAAGACAACAACCTGTCTCTGAATGTCGATAAGACAACAGGGATGGTTGTTGACTTCAGAAGAACACGGAGTGACCGCACTCCACTGAGCATCAACTGCTCATCTGTGGAGATTGTCAACAGCATCAAATTCCTGGGTGTCCTGGAGGAGAAACCCACCTGATCCTTGCACAAGAAAGCCCAACTTTCTCAAGAAGAACTCTTCTTCCTGGCTCGCTAGCAGCCATTGTCAGATAAACTAGCACGCTATAGCACAGACCAGCTGGAAGTTTGAGTGTAACCCTGCGTTCACACCGAACGCGGCGAGAGCGTAAAAAAGGCCCGAAGTCATTAATTTTCAATGGGAGCCGGCAGCGAAGGGCGGCGTGGCGCGGTGCGGTGAGAGCGGCGAAGAAAGTTAAAATCAGCTCAACTTTATGGTCATGAGCTATGACGCGGTTGAGCGGCAACCAATAAAAAAGTAGAGGAGAGTTTGTAATTCAAAATAATGTTATTCTAATTAAAGACAAAGCCTAGTAAGTGATTCTAATAATGTTATAATAATACGAAATATAATATAATAATAATAAAAATATATATATATATTAAATTAGACTAGCAATTCACAATGAACAGAAGCCACACCATACGAATGGCTTATAATTTGTTTACTTCTACAATACAGTTGTTTCTATCGATCAATTTCTTGTTTTCTTCCACATTTTGGTCTCCACAAGATCAACAAGCTTGATTGCTTTGCGGCCCCTTTAAATACAAGAAAGGCGTTCGGTCTACGTCAGAGCGGCGAAGCGCGGCGATGAGTGGCGACAGGCGTCGGCGGCAGGGCGGCGAGAGCGAACTTTGACGCTCTCGTCGCGTTCGGTGTGAACGCAGGGTAACATTAACACGGTAATAAATGTTACATACAGTGAACAAATTCAGTCATAGGGGAGTGAAAGTGTGTGTACAGACTTTATATTTAACGTTTAAATTTCCTCTTAAATGTGTGAGGAGGAAGAAAAAAGACACAAAGCCGACACAGCCACTGAACACACCGGTGCACTTCGGGGGAGGGGCGGTCTTGTCTGTGAAGTTAGCTGTCACTATCTAACCCAACTCCAACCCAGCAAGCTGGGTTAAACAAAAGTACCCAATTCCCTGTAAATAACCCAGAAAAATTACCCAAAAGAGGCAACCCAGCGTTTGGGTAGTAAAAACAACCCAGCAATTTTTAGTGTGCATGTGTCTGTAATTTATTGATGTTAAATAAACTTATATAATTATTACAACACTGACCAAGAATATCAGATCAGTACAGCAAAGGTATTTATACAGTTTATATACAGTATATCAGACAAAAAATAGTATAATGCATCATTGATATATATTGATATATAACATGCAATTTTATACATCTCTCTCTCTCTCTCTCTCTCTCTCTCTCTCTCTCTCTGTGATGATAAAATATGTATGATAAAATATGCTGCTGCTGAACTGAAATGCTTTAATTCCCCGTGAATCATCAGTACTGCTACCACTTCCATTCCCTCTTTATTAATACCTGGTAAATACAGAAGACATTTTAACCAAGATTATGTGGATCCCTGTTGAAGCAAGTGCATCATGATCCAAAATAATGTTTTATTCTTCATGACCAAATATACGTCACAAATCCAGGAAGGCTGTGTTTGATGTTTTTAGATATCCAGTTCTGGTAGTTGGACACCAGCGTATACACACCAGGTGAGTTGTTTTGAGAACAGTCCTTACCCCAGCTAGAGATGCCGGCCTGAATCCAGGCTGCACCCAGCTTAATCAGCAACGGCCCACCAAAATCACCCTTTACCACAGAGAAAACAAGTTGTGTTGTAATTGCAGTGCTTTACAGTCAATAGGAAAAATGATCTCACTAGAACATTGATGTAGTTTGTATAACTTAGATATTTGTAGGATGCTGAGGTCACTGTACCTGGCAGATCCTTGGGCCTCCATTTAGATAACCAGCACAGATCATGTTTGTGGTAAGAATTCCAGGACTCATTAGATAGCCACAAATTTCTTCATTTAGAATGGGAACCATTGCCTCCTGCAGGCCAGATGAAGGCACTACACAAAAACAATCAAGTAAACATCACCAACTATTTTTTAAAAAGGTATCTGTATTTGTGTTATAGTTAATGCTAATGTGACCCACTTCTGATTCAAAACTTTTTTAGAGACCAATTGTACCAGTTTGTTTGCAAGTTTGGGATGAAATTCTATCCTTAAAAGGAGATAGTTTACTAAAGCAGTGTATAATACTGCTATAATTTCACTATATCCACCTCTGAGACTTGCCATGACAAAGAAAAGTGTTAATGTCCAGCTTCATCCAGAATCCTCCAGAATCATTAGATCATTCATCTTCAGTAACGCTTTATTCTGGTCAGGGTATGTAATCCAATGTCCCATCTCAAGTCTATGGTTAGAGAATGCACCCAATATGTAGCTTATATTTAACTATATAAGCTACATAACCATTATAAGTGCCTACGTTTATTTATGTGCACTCACAATGACGACAAACCATTATGATTTTGTAAAATAATTCAAGCAAACGGGGAGCTTTTCTGTACTGGTTCCCGTGAACTTGAGTGTGTCAAAAAATTAACCAAACTCTATACTGTATACTTGCCTTACAGACGTGAAAAATATATACTTATAGAAAGCGACATGTCTGCTTTTATATAAATTAATGGAAAGCAAATGTCAGATGTCATTGAAATTCAGATATGAAACGTGAATATAGGCACATCCGCTGCTGTGGAGATGACGAGATGCATCTCAGTCGGTATTACATACAGTAGGTCTTACAAAAAGTCACTGAAAGTGACACCACCTCTAGCCTCTAGTCCAAATAAAAGGTATTTCCTGAGTGTTATAATTTAACCAATGGGGTGCACTAAATAGTAAACCTAAACCGGGCACACAGATTAATAAAACTGAGCGTGAGGATTAATAAACCCCCGTGAAAACGGCGTACTCAGAGAAAGGCACGCGTGTGAGACCACTGGATTCTAAAATTGACATTGTTACTGTTTTTTAATCCCTGGAATGGAAGAGACTGAGATTTTCCTTATCATAACATGCGTTGTATTGTTTTTTTTATGCTATTTTACAAATGGAATAATTTTCTTTGGTATTTTGTATCGAGTCTTTTAATTTAGTATTTTATAAAAATGAACCAGCATTTTAATGGAGAACATTCTATTAAAAATACCATAGAAAAATATTGTGTGTAGCGTGAATCTCCATTTCTTCCAAAAATGGTAACAATGTCAATTTTAGAATCTGGAATCCAGAAGCTTTGAAATGTACAAAATTTAAAAGGAGGCCTGAAGCACTGCAGGTCTTCAGAAAGGCCTCAGATCAGGTTCACACCTGAGGGAGAAGGGTGAATTATTTGCAACTGAATGTTGTATGAGATTGTTAAGCCAACGCAGTAACACTAATACAACAATAACAACAACAACAACAACCTAGAATGAATAGTGAATTAAGAGACTCTGATTATACTGCATAAATATTATTTAGTACGACAAAATTCCAGAAAAAACTCCAATGAAACATTTACACAAATGTTTGACAATTATTATTTTTTTATTTATTCAAATGTTCTATTCTGAAAGTCTATTTTTTCAATAATTTCTATATTTAAAATTTGATGTCTTTAAATGTTTTTTTTATTATATTTATAAGCAGATACAGAGATCTTGAACTTGATCTTCTGTCTAAACAGCATTTAAACCCATGTTTATTTGAATGACATCACTGTAGTATTTCTTTGATACAACATATTGTTATGACTTTTTTATGATTTAACCTCTAATTCACTATTTCCTGCACAAGAAAGCCAAAAGCGTCTCTTCTTCCTGAGAAGGTTGAGGAAGGCCCAGGTTCCACCACCGATCCTCACCACCTTCTATAGAGGGACTGTCGAGAGCATCCTGAGCAGCTGCATCACTGACCCTACAGCGGATAGTGAGGACAGCAGAGAAGATCATCGGGGTCCGTCTCCCCTCTATTGAGGACATCTACACCACAAAGCCACCAGCATTGTCGCTGATCAGACACACTCATCACACACACCCCTCACACACACACACACACTCTTCACCCTCCTGCCATCTGGAAAAAGGTACCAAAGTATTCGGGCCTCACATCCAGACTGTGTAACAGCTTTTTTCACAAGCCATCCAAGTCTCCTCAACACAAAGGGACTGGACCGATAAAACACACACACACACACACACACACACACACACACACACACACACACACACACACACACACACACACACACACACACAGCACAAGCGCAGACACACTGATCTACACTACCAAACCTATTGTACACACAAACGCCTAAATGCTCCTTTGCACAATATTCATCAATTGATTATTTTTGTATTAACGATTTTAATCCTCGCTGCTACTTATGGATCGTTTACTATTTCTCCTCCCACTACCTCAACTCATCACCTCAACTCCACAGAGTGGTGTAATGTCGTGTTTGTCGCACTGTCACTTTGTCGCTCTTGTTTGCACATTTGCGTATGAAAAGCGTAGCTGGTTCCCAGCCAGCTAATTAGGTCTCTAAGTCAGCTAGTTAGTTTTTTGTTAATTCATGTTGTAAATTCATGTTGTATGTATCACCTGGTCCTGGAACGTTGTTTGGTTTCACTGTGTATGGTTGAAGTGACAACAAAGCCTACTTGACTTGACTTGACTCGACTTTTTAAAAACTAAAAATGTCACTTTGCGCCACCTAGCGGTCATTTCACAAATGACTTGAAATGCGACAGATTTTTTTTTGGCCACTGTCATTTCTTTGCAGCTTTAAGCACGGCAGTAATAACCCTTCTGCTTGATTACCTACTGCAATAACATGATGTTGGTCTGTGCCAAGGACCAAGAAGAAGCCTACATGAGAACTAGGAGAACAGGACAAACTCTGCCACTGTGCAGCATAGTTTGTAATTCACCGACACTTAAACACGCACACTAAACTTGTCAGTTAATTTACCCTGTCAGACTGGATTTGAATACCTCTGTTCTAGATCATTATCAAGAGGAGACTAATCCAATAATGAGAGGCATGTTAGATGTAGGATTTAATGGTGAGCTCAGTGGGATCTGGGGGTGGTGTACTCTTTAAACAAATCTTCTTAATTCAAACCCAGCATCATACAGCAGCAATAGTTAAATCCCTACCTAAATCAGTGGTTCTGAACAGTATACTGTACTCCCAGCTGGCCCAGTTTACGTGTTTAGCTCATTTCCAGCATGTTCTGAATGGACGTGGGTGTGGTAGAGTGGGGAAAAACACTAGAATGAACTAGAGTTGCTCTAAACAGACCACACCGAGTGTTGCTGACTCGTGCACAAAGCCATGGATGTGTGTTTGCATTTCACCTGTAGAGTTCACGTTTCCCCAGCCCGTGACCCAGCTGATTGTGTTTGCAGGAATCATGCTGCCTAGTCCAGCCAGACACACTGGTGTGATGTATTTTGAGAATGTGACAGAAGCGTGCAGACGCAGAAGAGCGATGTCGTTGTCCTTGGTTGTGCTGTTGTACTTGGGGTGCAGGATCACATGTTCAACACGCCTAGAAACCTGATGGGGATTGATGCCAGTGGAAGTCACTTTCCCCAAATATGCAGTCACAGAATTTCTTTTCCTGAAAGAAAGAAAGAAAGAAAGAAAGAAAGAAAGAAAGAAAGAAAGAAATGTTTGAGTGAGATATCTTGCTAAGTACCATTACATCCTGTGTGTGTGATGTTTACCTTGTTAACTTGGAGAAACAGTGTGCTGCCGTTAGAACCCACTCTTTGTTAATGAGGGATCCTCCACAAAAATGGCCACGGTGTTTACCAGACCTCTGTAAAGTAACCTGCCATGGCCAGTCACCTTCTGAAACGTTCTGCCCATCCAGAATAAAACTGTTTAAAGGCGCACGACCACATACTGAAGAAAAGAAAGAGAAGGACTGTTACATTTTTCCCTTATCAATGACTGAGCAGAACAGAACAAAATGAAACGCGACTTATGATTACGATAATCACCTACCATTAAGCTGGGAAAGAGAACCTGTAAAAATATCACATGGAATATGCATTAAGAAATGTTATTCTGATTTTAATTAAGAGCGTACATACATCATATAATATGCTGTCAGGCAGGTAACTATTGAACAATGCCTAGTCTTATTAGCAGGACACAAACATAAATAAATATAACATAAATCAACTAAGAGTGATAAAAGTCTTACCTTTTAAATATAAGACCAGGGCGACTACCACACACTGAAATCGAATCATATTTGCATTCAGGCCTCTTTCTTGGTCCGTAAAAGTCAGCAAGTGCTCTGGTTCTTTCTTGATACTCTGGTAAATCAACCCAGCCTGCTCATGGTGCTATTACTCACACCTACTCGATCATCCTACTGGAACGCCCTGTTTAATCACGGAAATAACCTACTCCCAGTTTAAGCACATACCATGCAATTATCTTAATCACAGGAATTCTGTGCGCCGAGCAAAACAAAACAAGCTGGAAACATATACAGTATGTAATGAGGAATAACAAATCACTTCCTAAACAATGTAGTACATTACAGTAGCTTGTAGTATAGAGATTTTATAGATTTTATATCCTTAATTTGTGTGACGCATGAAGAAACATTTCCATAAGAAGAAATATTGTGAGGAACCTCAAAATACACATAAAAGGGAAGCCTGAGTTCGCTGGTGGAAATTATTCCTAGCAGCTGTATGGATGTTCACTCATTGGCCATTTTATTGATTAAAACTGTTCAACTGCTCATTAACACAACTGTCTAATTAGCCAATCATGTAGCAGTAACTCGATGCATTAAGGCATGTAGACGTTGTCAAGATGATCTGCTGAAATTTAAACCAAGCATCTGAATGGGAAAGAAATAAGATTTAAGTTACTTTGAACACAGCATGGTTGTTGGTGCCAGACTGGCTGGTCCGATAATTTCCAAAACTGATGATCTACTCGTTATTGTCACAAACAACCATCTCTGGAGTTTATAGAGAGTTGTCTGAAAAAGTGAAAAATTCTAGTGAGCACCAGTTCTCTGGACAAAACCGCTTGGTGACGGCAGAGGTCAGTGGAGCATGGCCAGACCTGAATAACACATGAAATATCTTGTTAGAACCGAGGTATGCCGAAGAGCATCTCTGAACGCCAACATGTAGCAGTTTGAAGCAGATAGGCTACAGCAGCAGTAATTCACATCATGAGTCTTTGTCAAAATTTGGTGTAAACAATATGAAAGCGTAAATCCATCCTGCCTTGTATCAACGGTTCAGGGTGACGGTGGTGTAATGGTGTGGGGAGATTTTCTTGGCACATGAAAACTGCTCTTTTAATTAAATTTGACAGTGTACTCGTGTCATATTTATTTTTCTATATACCCATTGTGCTTCTGAAAAAAAAAATGTACTTTTGCATCAGGGCACTGGTAGTTCAGTGGTAGGTGTTTCTTCTGCCATGCGAAAGGCCCAGGTTCAATTCCCGGCCAGCGCTCAAACCCCAGCCACCAGGTGCAGTGCCGGTCCCAAGCCCGGGTAAAATGGGAGGGTTGCGTCAGAAAGGACATCTGGCGTAAAACCTGTGCCAAACTTGTGTGTGCGGATGGGATTGTCCTCTGTGGCGACGCCTCGGTGGGAGCAGCCGAAAGAACAAAAATGTATTTAATTCGCAACATCTAAAATAAAATAAAAAAGTTCATTAACTACAAGATTTATGATAATTGCTATTAAATAGTATGAGTTAATCAGCTAATCAGTAATGCGAGTTAAGAACAATCAATATGAATGAGTACAACAAACTTAAAAACTGATAGTTCGGTTTACTTTAAACTGGAAACATCATCACTTTAAAAATGTATGTAACTGATTACCTCAAATTTTTGTGTCAAGAGTTTTGCCAACTTATTCGAGTTTACAGCGTGGTTGACTTTCTCTTTAATGAAACAACACTGTTATCTGGCAGAGCGACATCACCCAGAACAGAGGCAGGCAACCAGTGAGGCAGATGGAGACTGATCAGTCCGAAGCAAAACATCTGGGGCCAGCAGGCTCCACAGCAAATAGGTTCTGGCCAATTATTTTATGCAGACCTTTCCACAGTGACCTGCATGCAACTTTTTCCACAGCGTCTCTTCATCTCATTTCAAGACAACCCAGGTGAGCAGGAAGTTCACGTCTCTTTGTGATGTGGGGTTTTAGCTCAGGAAGAGACAGACAGATTTTTTCTTGTCATCAATACACCCATCAGCTTGGAAAAGACTTTGTGCCATTTCTCTGTAACACTCAACTGGTGAAGAGGTTTGAGCAGACATGCCAGTAGTGAAACTGATTTTCAGTAATAGGTCAGAAGTCCAGAAGTTTTTCTTTTTAATTCACATTCACATTAATTCACAAGGTGCAGGACTTTAAGTACTTAGGGTCATGGTCCTGAGCAACGGAGAGTGTGGAAAGGAGGCAAAGAAATGTGTACAAGCAGTTTGGAACAGGTGAAGGAAAGTGTCAGGTGTGTTATGTGATAAAAGAGTATAAGCGAGAATGAAAGGAAAGGCGTACAAGACAGTGGTGAGACCAGCGATGCTTATGGCTTAGAGACTGTGGCACTGAATAAAAACCAGGAGGCAGAGCTGGTGGCAGCAGAGATGAAGATATTGAGGTTATCTTTTTTGGATTGACAAGGATGGATAGAATAAAGAGTCAATCTGAAGGACAACCCATGTTAGGTGTTTTGGAGATAAAGTTAGAGAGGCCAAATCGAGGTGGTTTGGACGTGTTCAGAGGAGAGATTGTGAATACAGTAAATGAGGTTGAAACTGCCAGGCAGGAGGTCTAGAGAAAGACCAAAGACGAGATTTATGGATGCAGTTAGGTTGGCAAATGACCAAATTGCGTAACAAATACTGGGTTTTCCAGTAAAGAATACCATGGCAATACCATTACAGACCAAATGGATGATTCACTCTGAATTTAGTTGGACAAGTTTGTGTAGTTAATATCAGTTATGAATATGACTAATACGACGAACATCAGTTCTCACAATCATTGCAACCACATCCTGATCAACACTTATATCATATCAGTTTACCTGGCTGATAGGCTCATTCCAATGTACCTTAGTGACAGGATGTCAGTCTTTCCTTTCACAGGAAATTAGGGTTGAAAGTAATAATGTGATGTAATTAGGTCTGAATGTAATCATGTAATGTAATAATTGTGTTACATACCATTTGTCTTACTGGATCAGTTATGGAAATTCCAGTCCAATCTAAACTACAAACTCATTGTAATTATATGCCGGAAATTCGAGTTAGGAGCACCACTACAGTAAACACCAGCATAGGAAATGAAATAAAATGTAAAGTTACCCATAAGAAATTATAATGGTAAAGTACAGTACACCATACTATACCATAGTGTTACCATGGTACATTAGACATTACCATGAAGACACTAACGGGACCTTATAGCGTGTCACGGTAAGAAATATTGCAACCACTTCCTGATTACTTATTAGTATTATGCATAATGTTGCATTATGTCTTTTCCTGTAAGCAAGTGGAATCTCACTACACTGGTTAAATGGTATTTCTGTAGGATGTTATGAGCTTGTTGTACAGCTATATGGGAGCAGTCAAAGGTTACGACACAAGTTATATTCTATTCATAATTCCAGAACAATACTGGATATTTTCAAAACTTTGAGTAACACATATGGCATTAGGTAATTAAGTAACAATAGCAACAACAACAACAGTCAGCAAGAACAGTATTGTCAAGTACATTTGCAAAACCCATCAAAAACCCATCAAGCACCATGATGAAACTGGCTCTAATAACGATCATCCCAGGAAAACAAGACCAAGGCTTACATCTGCTGCTCCATGGTACGTTAGACATTACCATGAAGACGCTGTAGGACCTTATAGCATGTCATGGCACGTACACTATGATGTGCACCACAATCATTTTATGAGTACCATGGTTCAAATTGGGTAAAATATAAAGTGGTATGATAAGTGTTTCACTGAATATCATAATGTTTATGTGACAAAATCTTTATTTTTGTTTGTACATACTGTACCATATTTTATAATATCCATAATAATGGAATGATATAGTACAGACAGTACCATAACATCTACAACATATTTTCTGACCGTATCCTGGTAGATATTCCATAGTACCAAACCGTCAGGAACATTTAATGTCATGTTAATAATAACAATTAAAATAAACAAACTAACTGTTCCTTTTTATCACTTTAACTGTTTTTTGTTATATATATACATTTTGTTTAACTCTTCTGGATCTGACAAAAAAAATCGTATGTAAAGTTGCTCAAAGAAAGCCTGGAAAACCGCCGGCGCATTTGTTAAGCCGAGCGGGACAACTAGTTATTCATAATGGCCAGTGGGGTTGTTAAAGGTGATTTTTCACTTATTGCCTTCCCATATCCTGACAAGGTGGTAGGTGTTCCTCAGAACTACTTGGAGGCACAACCTTTTATTGGGCAGGTGCGCACAACATGGCCGGTCTAACCGTAGTAGAAGCATCATCTCTGCGTCGCTGATGCTCCTTTGGTGAAATGACCGTACGGCCTATCTGCATGAGCTCGGGGGGTGACTCGGGAGTGGCCAAGGTGGGTGCCGGGGTGCATAGTTCGTGACACACTGACACTCATTAAGTCGAACTCGCTTACGGGCGTCAATCCGGTTTGCTAGGTGAGTCCCTGCACGTCTGAGGGAAGCTCCTGGGCTGCAAGCTCATACTTAATTTGGTCCGAGAGCCCATGGAGGAAGCAGTCAAAAAGAGCCTTTTTGTCAAACACAAGAGGGAGCCAGGGTCCAGAAATCTATGGACTAGTCAGAGACAGAACAAACTCCCTGACATAGCTGAAGCATTTGGCTCACCGCCTGATGCCCCATAAGGGAGCAGACAAAAACTCTCCTCATTTCATCAGTAAAAGCCTTGTAGGTGAAACAACATGGATCGTGGCATCCCATAATGCTTTTCTCCCACTCTCTCGTCTTTCCTGAAAGGAGGGTGTTGATATAGGTGACGTTCGAGCATTCTGTGGGAAATGATGTTGCCTGCAATGATGTTCCAATTGAGAACAAGGGACTGAGACAAAAATGAACAGCAAGTGGCCGGGTCCCCATCACGGGTCGTCGGGGCGGGAAGGCGTGGCTCATCAGGTGATTGGGGGGGAGCTGAGGAGTGGGTGCAGGAGGTGGTTGGTTCTGAATCTGAGTGAAGAGTGGGAGTTCCTGTGATGGTTTGGAGTGTGTTAGTAATCTGCCTGATTTCCTGCTGGTGGGTGCCTAGGAGGGCTCCTTGGCTCTCTAATGCCCCCCCAGACAAGCTGCCTCTGCTTCTGTCAGGCTGAGGTTGTGGTAGATCCAAGTGCAGTTTGGGAGAGATCCCTGGAAGGTATGAAACTGTGTTTGAGGAAGACTGAGCAGGTAGTGTGTAGGTTTTATTACAAAGCATGGATTGAGCTCCACGTTTCGGTGTACACATAAGGAATCAGTGATGAGGGGTGGCATGTGCAGTGCGAGCCTTGAATAGGGAATGCGGAAACACAGAGAGCCGGTATGAGAGGTGCCCTCGGAGAGCTCCATGATGGAAGCCAATGTGGACAAATGTAACTTGAGCCAGTTAATTAGTAATTTGAGAGGATTTAGACTAAAAGGAACATAAGGGATATCAAGACCAAAAAGTGGCAGTAATGCAACAAAGTGGATTCAATTCACCTTAATAATAGTCATTGTTGTAAAGAAGCTTTACAGAATCAAAAGAAAATTGTAAATGTGTATGAAACATATGAAAAAAGTATCCTGTAAAAATAAATTAAAAATAGTGTAAAAATACTGTTATTTTTTATTTCAATGAATTGGTCTGTAAAAGTTCATGTTTTCATATAACGCTGTTTCAAGTGGAGGTTAGCAGGCTCCCACTGCTTACAAGCAAAACATTTCAGGCGTGTTTGTATTCCGTCCCTGCATCAGTCAGATCTTTGTGTAGGGGATTACTGACACCTAATGACAGAAATAAGCATCATAAAATAGGGCAGTGTAAAAGTGTGTTACTGTCGCAACATCAACAGGGGAACTGCTTTGACTCTGGTGCTATGAAGTGGAGTTGGGCACGTTCTTCATTTACACACCTCTATAAACTTGGGTCTATCAAGTCTGTGCATTCATTTAAATAGAGCTTTTTACTGCCTACTTTCCTTGAATCGCCTCCTTCCCAAAAGACAGGCAAAGAAAAAAAACAGTACATTTAGCCTCATTTTAAATTAATACTGCTGATAAAGCAACTTACAATCACATTAGTCTAATGATTGCTGTGAATTGATTAAGACAAGTGTGCATGGTTCTGATACCAATATTTAGAAATATTGCAACCACTTCCTGATTACTTACAGTTTTAGCATTTACATCACAATTAATTGTTTAACTGATCGTTTTTTAGACCTGTCTTTCACTACAAAGTTCTGATTGCTGCATCAGTTACATAATTTCCAGTCTAAACACACAGTGTGTAATTCTGGTTATGAGTGCTCACATGAGAAAACACCAATTAAGAGAGGATGTGATGTTTAGAGTAAGATGCCTCGCATTATGTCTTTTCCTGTAAGCAAGTGGAATCTCACTACACTGGTTAAATGGTATTTCTGTAGGATGTTATGAGCTTGTAGTACAGCTATATGGGAGCAGCAAAAGGTTAGATTTTTATTCATCATTCTAGAACAATACTGGAGGTTCTCTAAACTTATGTGAGTAACACATATGGCATTAGGTAATTAAGTAACAACAGATGCAACAACAAGAGTCAGCTGTTCTGGAACAGGTTTTGCAAGAGCAATATTGTCAAGTAGAGATCTGGCCGTTAAGAACGCACGTTTCGAGAAAAGGGATCTCGCGAGCTAATGCAGGAAGCGGAAAGATGTGAAAATGACGTTCATCACCTGTAGGGAGCAGTCGTGTTTCAATCTGAGGTATTATGTGTCTACTGAAGTCGAACATGTGTTCTCTCTCTCTGAGGCGCCCATTAACAGCGAGCGACAGAGCTCATAAACGTGTCGAGCTCAAACTGTAAATACTGTATTTATTCTTCATTTTCTTCTCTCCTTCAATGATGATTCTTCTTTGACTGCGCTTTCTCCATTATTATTATTAGTAGTACTAGTAGTAGTAGTGCTGTGAATTTATTATTGTTATTATTAATGTTATTATTATTATATTATTATTATTATAACATAATAATCCACCTCTGCTACGTAAAATCTTTCCCAGATTTGACTGACTACTTCAGGGTGGAGCTTCCATTCCCCCTGTCCTACAGTTTGTCTGGATAGCAAGTCTGCTCCTACATTCATGTGCCCTGGAATGTAAATCGCCCTGAGGGAGAGGAACTTGTCCTGTGCCCAAAGCAGAACCTGGTGCGCTAGCTTGTTCAAGCGGCGCGAGCACAGTCCACCCTTGCGATTTATGTACAAGACTACCACAGT